>JAGFNQ010001025.1:0-67588 GCA_024364735.1 Boesenbergia rotunda
TCCGATCCAAAATCCAAACTAGTTAGACCAGAACTTTTCAAAGATTAATTTTGAAAATGAAATTTCATTAAACGACTTGTCAAGGAAAGGGTTGATGATCCAATAAGGCTACGGCCAAAGAAGGCCTAGTGCCTCGCCAAGACCTGGAAGCCAATTTTTGAATTTCAAATTCAAATTACTTTTTGTCAAATTCAAATCTAATACAAATTTTTAGTAAAGTATAGATTCAAACATTCTCTTTCAAAATAAACTTAACTGTTTTCAAAAATTAATTTAATATTTTCAAAATAAAAAATAATTTTTCAAAATAATTTTATCTGTCAAAACCTATCTCACAATACCTATAAGGCTAACGTGGTTGAAAACTTTAGATTTGGGTGAGACAGACTAGGCAGTGAATCTCAATTTAAGCTATTCCTGACTCTAATTGGATCCAAATCAATAAAACTCTTTATGTGTAGGAACATAAAGATTTGGACCAATGGATGTTGGATAGCGGTTGCTCCAGACACATGACTGGAGATAAATTGAAGTTCACTAAACTCAAGTTCAAGAACCTAGGCTCAGTGGCATTTGGCAACAATGCTACACTCAAGGTAATTGAGTCAAGTAATATTGAGCTTAAATCTGACTTTATTATTAAGAAAGTTCTTTTAGTTGAAAACTTCAAATTTAACTTGCTTAGCATAAGTCAGTTATTTGATTCTGGTTATATAGTCACCTTCAACAATTCTAACTGCCTGATTAGAAATGTACAAGACTCAGAAATCATGCTTAAGGGTACTAGGAAAAATAATGTATACACTATAAACCTTCCCTTAGTACCCAAATGTATGTTAACACAGGTAGAACAATCAAACCTCTGGCATAGGAGACTAGGTCACACTAATCTAAGGACTATCTCAAAAGTCACCCAACTTGGCTTAATCAAAGGTATCCTCAAAATTAAAAACAATGAAAACCTAATATGTGAACCATGTAATCAAGGTAAACAAACCAGGTCTAATCACAAACTAATCTAATCTGATCAAACTCAAACCACATTTGAGCTCCTGCACCTTGACCTATTTCATTCACATGGAGCCAAGTCACTAAGCGGAAATCGGTACTGCTTAGTAATAGGTGATGATTACTCTAGGTTCACTTGGGTTAGGTTTCTAAAAACCAAAGATGAAACCCTAAACCTATTTAATGAATTTTGTAAGTTAATTGAAAATCAAAACGATACTAAAATCAAAAGACTTAGGAGTGACCACGGGGGAGAATTTGAAAATCAACGGTTCGAGAAATTCTGTAAGGTCAATGGGTATTTACATGAATTTTCATGTCCTAGAACCCCCCAACAAAATGGGATAGTCGAAAGAAGAAATAGAACATTACAGGAAGCCGCTAGGGCTATGCTCAACGAATTTAACATAGCAAACCAATATTGGGCAGAAGCGATTAGTACGGCCTGTTACATCCAAAATAGGGTTCTGATTAACAAGCGATACAACAAAACAACCTATGAACTGTACTACCATAGACTCCCAAATCTACACTATCTAAGGGTCTTTGGATGCAAAGTCCATATCCTAAACACCAAAGACTATTTAGGAAAATTTCAGTCCAAGTCAACCCTAGGTATCTTCCTAGGATACTCAACCACAAGTAAAGCCTATAGAGTTTACAACAAACAAACTAAGAGAATTGAAGAAACAACAAACTTAATATTTGATGAAGAAATCAACTCAACATCTGATAATCCAGACCTAACTTCATCAAATTCTGATCAAGAAAATATTGAACAAACTATTGAACCTTTAATTGAACCCTTAAACGAACTAACTATTGAACCAATTAATGAGTCAACTGAAACAATTATCGAACCAACAAATGAACCAGCCCTAAGAGTCGAATCAAATAGTGAACCAAACTGACCAGCTGGACTTGAGGCTGAACCAAGTTCTAGAAGAACCAAGAAACCCAGACTTAGTCACCCAACCGATCAAATTGTGGGTGATCCAACTCTAGGAGTCAGGACTAGATCCTCCTATAGAAACCTTAGTCAAATAGCTATGATATCAAAAATAGAACCCAAAACTATAGATGAAGCCCTACCTGACCCTAATTGGATCATAGCTATGCAAGAAGAATTAGCCCAATTTGAGAGGAACCAAGTCTGGGAACTAGTGCCTAAACCTGAAGGCAAATCCATCATTGACACTAAGTGGGTCTTTAGGAATAAGCTAAATGATCAACGAGAAATAGTTAGAAATAAAGCCCGCTTAGTAGCTAAGGGATTCAACCAAGTAGAGGGATTAGATTACGATGAAATATATGCCCCAGTAGCTAGACTTGAGTCCATTAGAATGTTGTTAGCCTTTGCATTCCATAAAGGATTTAAGCTATACCAAATGGATGTAAAGTCAGCTTTCCTAAATGGATTCATTAAAGAAGAAGTTTATGTAGGACAACCCCCTGGGTTTGAGGACTTAAACAAACCTGACCACATTTACAAATTAACTAAAGCACTATATGGGTTAAAACAAGCACCTAGGGCTTGGTATGAACGTTTATCAACTTACTTAACTTCTAAAGAATTTAAACAAGGACAAATTGACTCAACCTTATTTATTAAAACCCTAGGAAAAGATATATTTATTGCCCAAATTTACGTAGATGACATAATCTTTGGATCCACCAACACAAACTTCCTAAAAGAGTTTGTCAAGATAATGGAAAATGAATTTGAAATGAGCTTAGTTGGTGAGCTTACCTTTTTCCTAGGACTACAAATCAAACAAACTAGAGATGAAAACTACGTCCATCAATCCAAATATGCTAAAGAGTTGATAAAGAAATTTAAAATGGATAACTCTAAAAGCATAAGTACCCCCATGGCCACTAATGTAAAAATAGATAGTGACCCTGATGGTAAGCCAGTAGACCTCAAACTATATAGAAGTATGATAGGTAGTCTACTGTACCTTACAGCCAGCAGACCTGACATTCTTTTTGCTGTAGGGATATGTGCTAGATACCAAACCTGTGCTAAGGAAACACACTTAGCAGCCCTAAAAAGAATACTAAGATATATAAAGGGCACCCTAAATGTAGGGATTTGGTATCCTAGAACCTCAACCTTCAATTTGTCAGGATACTCAGATTCTGACTATGCCGGTTGTAAATTAGATAGAAAGAGCACAAGTGGAAGCTGCCAACTATTAGGAAATAGTCTAGTAAGTTGGTGCAGCAGAAAATAACACTGTGTAGCTCTGTCTACAACTGAAGCTGAGTATATAGCCTTAGGAGAGTGTGTAGCACAACTTTTATGGATGATGCACACTCTTAAGGACTTCCAGCTCAACTACACCCAAACTCAAGTATTTATTGACAATATAAGTTCAATTAATCTAACTAAGAACCCAATCCAACATTCCAGAACAAAACACATAGAAGTTAAACATCACTTCGTAAGAGACCATGTAGCCAGGGGTGAGATAGTACTTAAGCATATAGACTCAAAATCCAACTTAGCTGATATATTCACAAAACCCTTACCTGAATCTGAGTTCAGCTCACTAAGAAGGCAATTAGGATTGTGCTCTATAGAATAGATTAACTCTACTTTTGATTTTTTTTGCTTTACTTAATTTAAAAATCAGTTTCTAAAAGAATTTTGAAAAACTGTTGTTTATAAAATCAGTTTTTTTTATCTTTTCGGACTTAGTTTTATTTCAAAACTACCCCCTTTCAAAACTAGGGTTTTTTCAAAAATGGACTTAGCCTAGGCCCTAACCCTAGAACTGCATGCACCTATAGATTTAGAAGCCAGCATCTCACAAGCACCTTAGGGTACTTTTGATTGATAACCTAGAAAGGGTTGAGATGCTTAGGTCTTTGCCTTAATTCAAGATGCTTTAAGTCAGTGCATCTGCAGTAATTGGGGCACTAAATACAACTTACACAGCAATCAAGTTAAGTGTCAAGTTTAGAAAATCTAACTTGAATAGAAACACTTAACATGACTAACCCTAGCAAAAACTACTGCTTATAACAGTTAGTAAGTAGCTAAATGGGTTAGACAGGTCCCTACAAGAGAAAATCAACTGATTTGGTTTAAGTCTTATCATGAATTGGTTTCAGTACAGCAAAATCATGCAAATATTTTCCTTTATAAAAGTTATCTCCTTTATGCAATTTAATTTCTGCTATATTTATCTGTTTTTTGATATATGGCAAAGGGGGAGAGATAAGAAAGGATAGAATTTAAAATTTTTGTCTCTCAAAAATTCAAAATCTATCCTTTATTCGAAAAGGTACTTAACTTAAGCTTTTCAAAAATTTTCTAAGTACTTAAGTTTTTTAAAATTTTCTAAGTCTCTAAGTACTTAAGCTTTTCAAAATTTTCTAAGTACTTAAGTCCTTCAAAATTTTCTAAGTACTTAAGCTTCTCAAAAATTTACTAAGTACTAGAGTTTGTCAAAAACTTACTAAGTACTTAAGTTTTTTTTAATCTTACTAAGTACTTAAGTTAAAGCCTTCAAAAACTTTTGAGTACTTTAAAACATAAGGCTTCAAAATTTTCTAAGTACTCTAAACTCATGCTTCCAAAAACTCTTCTATGTACTTTTAAAAATTAAGTTGTCAAAAGATTTCCAAGTACCTAAACTTAAGTTTTCAAAAGTGCAAAAATTATTTTTGAAAATACAAAAGCCTCCTGTTGAAAAAATTCTAAGTAAATTTTTTTTTAAACATAGAACCCCACGGGTTTTTGAAAAATCTAGGGGGAGAGTCCTTCCAGGGGGAGGGAATAAAATTTAATGTTTTTACATGCTTTGATTAAACTTAACTTTTTGAACTAGGGTTGCCATAAATCAAAAAGGGGGAGATTGTTGGTGCAGAAAGCACCCAAGTCAAACCTGTGTTTTGATAATGGAAACAGGGTTCAAAAGTTAAGTCTTACTTGTTATCTAACATGTCACTTTAGTGTGCAGGGTAAAAAGTCCTAGCGAAGGACTGCTAGGCACTGGCGAAGGAATGCAAGGGTAAAAAGTCCTAGCGAAGGACTGCTAGGCACTGGCGAAGGAATGCCAGGTCACAATGCCCTAGCGAAGGACTGCTAGGCACTGGCGAAGGAATGCCAGGGTGAAAAGCCCTAGCGAAGGACTGCTAGGCGCCAGGCGAAGGACAGCTTGGGACTGAAACCCTAGCGAAGGAATGCTAGGCACCGGGCGAAGGACAGCTCAGTATCCAAGACCTGGCAAAGGACCGCCAGGCAAAAGTCCAACCAGAGGAGCGGTTGGCATCAGGTAAATTCTCCCGAGAGGAGTAGGTGAGGACGCGTTCCCCGTCGAGGTAACAGTAGGCGTCGGTTCAACCTAGGGCTCCATTTTGGAGGCCAAAGTCAGAACCAAGACAGCTAAGGCTGTATAAACATAATACTCTATTGTTTTATATTGTTTTGGACTAACCCTGGATGCAGGACCGAAGGAACGTGTGTCTGCAGCTCAGAATGCCCAAAGGAGAGAGGCAAGTAGCTGAGTAGAGCGCCCTCAGTGTCCCGGTCGCCCCCAAGGGGAACACAAAACAAGCAAAGCAACAAAGGCTTCGACTGCTCACTGGCCGGGGCGCCCCAAACACACAGGGCGCCCCCAGTGCCCAGGGCGCCCCGCGCCTACACCAGCAAAGCCGATTACCCTTATCCAGGCGAGAAGCCCGCGCTGAAGGAGTCAAACAAGGCGCCCCCAGCGTTCAGGGCGCCCCCAGTGTCATACCTCATCCCTATTCGAGTGGGATAAAGGTTGACCGAGTGAGCTCGGATTGCGTGACACGTGGGGGGGGGGCGCCCCTGACGTCTAGGGGGCCCCGAGGTGCTATAAATAGCACCCAATGCCCAGGCTTCTGACAACAACTTCAATTCAACTCTTCTACGCTCTTCTGCTCCCGCGCTCTGCTCCGGAAACCTCCCAACTCGAGCCGACGACGTCCCTCTGCTCCGAAAAGTCAATCTACATCGGACGTCAGTAACGAAGAGCAATTTCCTTTTCTGTGTTTACGATACTGCAATTGTAATATTGATTTGTAAACCATTTTGTGCGATTATAGTATTGCCCACAGTAAACGGTCAACGACCGTGGGCCTTGGAGTAGGAGTCGACCCAGGCTCCGAACCAAGTAAAAACCCTTGGTGTTTGCATGTTTTGCTTTTAATCTTCCGCTGTGCAAATTCTCTATCTCAAATCCGAACGCTTTCCGATATTCACCCCCCCTCTATCGGTTCTCTCGATCCAACACAACCCCTGTGCCAAAAGTTGCATGGTAGGGTCGTGCTCCCCTAGCACAATCCCCTACCTGGGGCATGTGGCCCATGCACTAAAGGGAGGAACTCCTGCCTTTTTCAAGTAAGGAAATTTTCTCCCCTTTGGGGGTTCTCTCCCCTAGAGAGAATTTAGCCCTTGGCTCCCACTCCCTCTTCATCTCTGGCCATCTCTTTGATGATTCGAGGTCATCTCCATCATCCATCTCTCCGAGGCAAGAGATTGGTTCTGAAGACTTCATTCATCACTCGGCTAAGCATTCCTTCACTTTTCTCTCATATTAGGTTGAAGATGCTTACTATCATGCCTTCGATTCCTTTCTCTTTGTCTATAGAGTAGATTCTCTATGTTCTAGGGCTTAGGGAGTAATTGTGATGTGTATTGATATAATATCCTATGGATATGTTATGTTCTAGTATTGATGAAATGTTCATGCATTGTTCTTGTTTGATGAAATGTCTATGTGAAGAGTTTATACTTTATTTCTTTACGTGTATGTTTTAATGAAGTGTTTGATTAAATGGATGTATGAATGGCCTCCATCTAGGGGAGATGCTCAAGGTTGTATGCCCGAGGAGCCCTATGTGATAAGGATAATGTTGGGACTGGGTGCATGTCGACAAGGATACGAGTTCGTAAAATTTTAAATTTTTACATGCAGCGGAAGAATTAGCATAAAATAATTTCCTAAATTATTTTAACCACGTATCTAGCATGCACCTTATGGTGTGTCGACATAATCATAAATTAAAACTTTGCGGAAAAGTAAACTAATTTACTAAGTACCTTGCGTAACTCGAAGTAAGGGACGAGATCCAACCATAGCGTCCCTTGGAAGCTTCGCCTCTATTCGCGTCCACGCCGAGTTCTCGTCGGGATGACTTCGCAAAGACACGAGTTTTGTGCCGATGAGATCTACTAGATTCTCGGAAGGCACAACTAGAAGAGCAAGAGAAAAGAATGGAAACTTACCAACAAGAAACGGAATCTAAATTCCGGGAAGAGAGGAGTCGCGATCCACTTCTTCTTCTTCTTGTTTGGCTTCTCCTTGGTGTTGTTGGCTCACGGCACCTCTTAGGGATGAAGTTGCGCCGGCCCTAGGCTTGGTGAAGGGGCGCCGGCCCTAAGGGAATGAGAGAGGGAGAGGAAGAGAATAAAAGAGAGAGAGGGAGAGATTAGCTCTATACCAATTGACAACTCAATTGGTTGGAATTAAGGGCTTGCCTTTGGTTCCTTTATATAGTATCATCTCCCTTGCCAAGTCTCCCTCTTAACGGAATTTTCAAAACAAATTTATCCTATAAATTCTCTTATGAATTATTCCGTTTAAACCAAGTTTTATTATAACTAATTTTATAATAAAACTAATACTTCTCTCTCTTTTAATTATGGAATAAAATTTGTATAAAATTTTCTTATCATGGATAAATCAATTCATAATTGATTTTATAAATTAAAATTAAACCAATTCATGGTTTATTTTAATTTTCATAAAAAGAATAAATTTCTACAAATTTATTTATAAATCTCTTTATATAAATTTCTTTATATATCAATTTATTTATCCATAATTTATAAAACAAATCGCGCTAGATTTATTTTATTAATTAAACCAATTAAATTGGTTTTCTTCCCTTTTAATGGCCGGCCACAACAAAGAGGTTTGGCACCCTCTTTGGCCGGCCAAACCAACCCGAACCGATCGCGAATTAAACTCATTTAATTCGCCCAATAAGCCTTCAAAAGACTTAGCCATTTTTAGCTTCCATTGCGCCTCTAACAAATTCAGATTCGACTTATTTCTCTTGATCGGAAAATCCAATTTTTAACTCGTTTTAAATCCCTCGGATTACTCATAGTGCGTGTGACTAAATAGGCTTTCGATTTATGTTGGCCGTCTATAATCAACCAATTATAGAACGATCATGAGTGGCACCTAGTAGTACATCATGATCACCAATTAATCGAAAGATCAATGGTTTGACCTCAGAAGAAATTATTCTGGAACCCTTTAGCAGCTCTAATGAATCGTGCCCCATTCCCTTCACCACCTTATACCCACTTGGTTCAGGACATGATCTGTTTGTGTCAGTCCCCACTAGACTGACTACGTCACACCTAGCCCAAGTAGTGTCTTTCTCGTCCTTTGGATTTCTAATTACTCTCATGTATTTAAAATACTCGCACTCTAAACATGATACACTCTGGCCAGAGGTTTTTGAGTAACAATCCGACGATAGGCCTGGGTATACATCTCCTCGCAAGGAGTGGTGAATCCTTTGTAGGCTGTTCAAACATCTTCGGGCACTTCGGCTTATACCCAATCATCCTGGGTCCACACCTCCTTGGAGATGCTTGCTTAAGATGTTAAAGTATAAGTCTCCATGACCAAGATGACATGAACACCGCAAGTCAAAGGAACATCGCACTTAAGCTCCAGTAAGAACTTCATTGACAAATCTATGTAGATTACCATATGAAGTTTTACAGCTAGTCACTCCAATGAACTAGTTCCCTTAACTAGCATCCATGTTTATCTCCGGGCATCCCAGTGTCACCAGCCAGTGAGAATCAGCTGATTAGAGAATAACCCATGCTAGTCTCAACAGAATTGATAGTGACCGTTTTTATCAATTCATCGACTAGGGATATTTTCAATACTTCACATTTGCACATTTAGAGATAATCACAAGTTGTGATCCCATCACAAATTCTCTTATGCTGTGAGTTGTATTGCGGACATTCAGTAGATGAGTTTAAGATCCCAATCAAATACACAGACATGTATACTCAAATAGTGAATTATCATTTATTAAAATAAATGTTTACAATCATAAGGCGATTGCCTTAGGACACTTCTCTCATATCACTAACAAACTCCCACTTGGCCTAATGCCAATCGCTACGGTATCCAATACCACAGGCTCTAACATGACCCTCAAACTTGCTTTGAGGCAAGACCTTAGTTAAAGGATCCGCTATATTCCTTTCAGTGGGAACTCTCTCAATTTGTATGTCTTTCCTACTTATAATCTCTCTGATCAGATGATAGCGTCGAAGCACGTGTTTGGATCGCTGATGAGACCTTGGTTCCTTCGCTTGTGCAATAGCTCCATTGTTGTCGCAGTAAACCGGCACTGCTTCATCAATGGTTGGAACCACACCATGTTCTGAGACAAACTTCTTGATCCAAACTGCTTCCTTTGCTGCTTCCGAAGCTGCGATATATTCCGCTTCCGTGGTAGAATCCGCTACGGTGTCTTGTTTGAAACTTTTCCAACTTACTGCGCCTCCATTCAAAGTAAATACGTATCCAGACTGCGATTTGGAGTCATCCTTATCTGTCTGGAAACTGGTATCTGTATACCCACGTATCATCAAATCTCCTTCTCTATATATTAGAAATACATCCTTAGTTCTTCTTAAGTACTTAAGGATTGTCTTAACAGCCGCCCAATGATCCATTCCTGGATCAGACTGGTATCTGCTCGTGACGCTCAGAGCATACGATACATCGGGCCTAGTACATAACATAGCATACATGATAGATCCTCACTACTAGAAAAAATGCATTTAACAACAGTGAATCACTGTTGTCGTATGCCAAATACCACTGTTGTTAAAGGCCATGTTGTTAAAGGGGGGGTCTACGACAACAGTGAATCTCTGTTGATTCACTGTTGTCGTTTGGTCTACGACAACAGTTTGACATCAATTTTTCACTGTTGTCGTATATCACATTCGACAACATTTTGACAACAGTTTTTCACTGTTGTCTTTTATTATATTCGACAACAGTTTTATAACCATTGTCGTATATCAATAACAATAGTTTATCACTGTTGTCGTGTAGGGTTTTAACCGTTGTCGTTTAGATGAGGTTTAACAACGGTGTTTAACTGTCGTCGTATACCGAATTCACCATTGTCTTACAATTTATCACTGTTGTCATATACCATATCCACCGTTGTCTTCTATATAACACTGTTGTCGTTTATCTGCAACAACAGTTTAGCTTTAAAAATACCTGTTGTGCGTTTGTACTGTTCCACAACAGTTTCATACCAATTTGACAACAAAGATATTTCCATTCAATTAAAAGGCAATAATTTTACCTCGAAACAAAAACTATATATATCAAACATCATCAACATATTTACAATAAAGATCCACCACAATTTTTCTACAGTCGAAACCACAAAATTAAAGTATCTTTGGTCCAAAACCGCTCTACAGACAAAACCATTAAAGTATCTTCTTACCAAAATTACAACAGTTCAAATCACAAAAAGAGAACAAACACCATCGAGCATCACCCGAGAACATCACCATCGAGAAGACGAAACCACTAAGAGAGAATGGTCTACGAACATCACCAACTTCTGCGTTCCCTGCAGCTGGAAAAAAAAAACAAACACTCTAATTAGTGGCCCTGCTGGTGGAACTGGGAGGACATCGTTTAGTCTTAAATTTAATTTGCAAAACTTATTCCAGTAGCATTTAGTCGTTGGTATAAGATAAAATGATGATAAACACATTTAATCCTGATAACTTTGTGCCATTAGCGTGTAATCATGATCGAGTTTATCTATAACTAACTTACACACAAATGCAAATATTTAAATATGTAGGCAGACTGTTTGCCTTCACCTTTCTACTTCAAAAAAACATGACAAAACTATATAAATCTAGTTATCTCTAAAAAAAACAATTTCAACAAGATCAGGCATCAAAAAAAGTGTGAAAGATTATGGAGATTTCAGGAAACAAACATAAAAGGATGAACTAGACAATGAATGGAATCCATGTTGTATGGTTTAGGAGCTATTAACTAAAATGAATGGAATCAGTCCATAACAAGGACACAGTGAAACATTCGATAAAGACAATTGAGAATTAGAACAGTCATTGGTGCTTTAGTAATCACAATGGTTTAGATCTTCAATTTGGAGTCCATGTTAGTTGAATACAGCAAGAATAGAAACTATGATGTTAGGCTTCCATCCTATTTATTTCAAGCAAGGAAGTATAGAAATACAGAAATGAAGGAACAAAAAAACATTGTGTACACTCTTCACAATGAAGGAACAAAAATTACATTTATATTAGTAAGTGAAAAAAACACTCTAATTATATATTCAATGAAGGTCTATTTGTTACTCTCATGCTGTCCTTGTGAAGGAAGGATATAAGGAATTGGAGACGCTCCAAATGCTGTGGCAACTCTTGCTATTCCTACATCCATATTTGACCAGGTTGGCAGTTGAACTTCTATGACTAACCAACCCTATTCAGTTATTTCGATCCTAAGCAAATATGAAATTCTGAGAAAACTTCCCTTAAAGAAAATTTCTCAAAAACTTCCCTTAAAGAAATCTGAAGTAGCAATTTTTATTCAAGCATAACATTATCATGTAAACCTTAATGTTGTGTATTGTTGTCTGCATGTTGGCAATGTAATGGGAATGAAGGACATCAGACCAAAATCTGGGAAAGTGCCAAAAGGGCCTCAAGTGGTGAAGAGACTCCCAGATTTTCTGAGGTGCACATACAATGGAACTCTGCACATACAATGGAACTCTGCCAAATTATCATAATGTGCTATATCATAGCACAAGTAATTCTTGGATTCACAGTACCACAAATTTGGTGAATCCAATGACAAAGTAGTTTTACACCTCAAACAGTAAGTATGGCTCAAGAATCATAGTTGAAATAGAAATAGAAATCAAAGAGCAAATAAGACAATTAAGGATGCCTCTTTTTTTAACTTGTGGTTGTTGTATGTCAATGAACACTTGTAAAGTTAGATACTAATATGAACTTCCCATGCTAATTAAGTGGCTCTATGAGAATTGGGTATTTCAGTTATGTTGGCTAATGGCTAAAACACTGATGATAAGTACACACAATATTCTCCTCTATATTCATGGACCGTGCGTGTGTCAACAGTCTATTTACCTCCACAAAAGTCCACCATCATGACAGTTTGGACTTTGGAGCTTATCCATTCTTGGAATTTTGGTTTGTCAAATTTGTTTTCTCCTATATGCATGACTAACCATTTTGAATCGAAGTTTATATTTTCAGCATCAATTCTCCTGCTGGCTAATTTCTATATATTCTGATACTTTTACTATCACAGATAATAGATGAATACTCTATTACACTAGAGAGCCAATTTGGCCAATACTAGCAAGCAATAGCAAACTTCAACAGAACAAACTAAGGACCAGAATGATGATTATCCAGTCAATTACATTCAGGATTTTGTTCATTTCTTGAATCCATACGAGGCTCTATAACTATAAATACCCAACTCTCTTTAATTACTTAATAAACTAGAGTTCAGAGGTCCCTTTAATTTCCAGCCACTCTTCACACCAAATTCTGATCAATTCAACATGGTAATTATAGGATTTATGGTGTCTTTTAACATGCCCATAACTTGTTTTTTCCAGATTTATTTGGTTAATTGTTTTCTCTTATTTTACTATCTTATGGAATTGAAACCTAAATACTCCTAGATATAGAATTTTTTTTTACTTTTAATCATGCAGGTTTTTTAGCATTATCTATCATTGTATTACATTATTGTTTTTTTTACATGTATTAACTACCTAACACTCTAATTCAGAAGTATGGATGAAAAAAAATGGTGCTAAAGCTTGTTGTATTTAATGAAAAATCTAAGACATCTTATATATTATGAAATTTTTATATGAAGCATTGTATTAAATAATGCTATTACTGGAAATGAAACTCAAAAGGGCATTGAGTATACTATAAACTGAAAGAGGATGCTATCCTGAAACCAAGAAAATTTCAAGAACAATAGCATTAATCTCATGAGCTCGTGAAACAGAATTAAAAACAAGGCATTTCCGCTGTGATAAATACTACTATATTTTCTCAATAAGTAGAGTAACTCACATGTCTGAAGTCATCCCCCCTTCAATCGTTATAATCTGGCAAACAACGAACATCTAAAAATCTCTACAATAGTATAAAATGATTGGTAATAATTTAAGGCAGGCAAATAGAATGATAACTCAAGTTCACTTCAAGGAAAAGAGCCTACCAAAACAATGTATAATTTATCAAGGAACAAATACCTTGAAAACTTTGGTGAGTAGAAAGCACAATACTGAAGAGAACATCATGTGCAGGAAAGTTAATGCAACAGGATATGGGAAGTTGATCTCCCTGGATGATAAAACCCACTGTGCAAATAATGAAGTGAGTTAGCATGCAAAGTTAAAATATTAGCTAAAAATGTAATAAAAACAAACTAAAATTAGACAAATACAAAAATCCATTAGATATCATGACAAATTTGACACCTTAGATGAACCTCGCCTTGGGAACAACTACTATGGGGATCATTATAAGGGATACGTTGATGCAAGCTATGAAGATTTGGATGACAAAAGAAAGGAAGTAAACCTTCATTGGACATCTCTTTTCTCCAATTTGATGCAAGCTAAGAACATTCAGTATCATCAGTTTTCCAGTCATTTCTGATACCTACTTGTTTTAGAGAAAACTATCAGCAAGCATTAATAAGATACAAGGTCTTAGTAACTTACTGGATAGCCCTATATTTTTTGTAGGTGTACTTAAGGAAGGGAATGGAATTCTCAATCATGTTTTCCAGAATCTGAAATTTAATATGTCAATAAGAACATAGATTGTAAATGTATGTCTTGCAATAACAAAACAGGCAACAAGCTTGAGAGATGATGAGACGTTGAATCAGAATCTGTCGAAGAGTCAAAAGATTTCTATGCAAGAGTGCGTGATAAAACAACCCAATATACAACTGCACAAAATAGAGAGCAAAAACCTGCAACCGCAAAGAAAGAGATGAAACTAAGGGAAAAGAAGAAAAAAAAATCCTCAACATCTATACCACAAAGACAAAAATCAGGATCACCTTGTAAACTAAACTGGTCGCGCTTGATTCCTCTCCTTGATTTTTCTCATATTTGATGAGAATAACAGAAACCTTGCCGCCGACTCTTCTATAGAATTGAATTGCCAAGAGATAAGCTGCAGTTAGCGCATACCTGTCATGCAGAGTACATGATAAGGAACCATATATTAAAAACTGATAGCAGAAAGCTAGCCAGGCATTGCATCTCATCTGCACTGCAAATTTAGACAAATGAAACTAAATTTTGCCTTGAAATTTCATACAATTACAACATATTCTCTATTCAGTTTTATTTAGCATAAACCATGCGACTATCCAATAGCAATTAGGTACAACTCCAATTAATGATAAACAAGATGGAGTAGGCATGTTCAAGTGGTCGATGATCAAATAATATGACAAAAGTATGAGGAAATAACCAAAATACCAGAGAAAAAAAAGAGTAAGTAGGGAAAATATCGCAAGGGATCTCACCTCATGATGTCAGATTCTGTGACCTCATAGAAATAAGCATAAGCCAATTCAAATGGCAACTGAAGGCAAGCATAAACCTGTGCAAAACCTATGTAAAACTTGTGTAAAACCTGTGCAAAACTTGTGTAAAAGCATGTTAAAGCATTGTTATGATGGAAGCGAACAAAACCTGAAATGAAACAAGCCAATATCAATTTCCCACACAAATCCATCCAGGATCAACCACAAGTCCTACCCCTGATCAAACACTAATCCCCCAATTGTACCATACAGCAAGGTTTCACAGACAACGCACACAGCAGGAACGCCGACTCAAAACTCTAATCTACAACTCAAACTCCAATAAAAAAATTATCTACAATAAGCACTCCAATCCCGAATTCGACCACAGAACCAAAAATCAAAGTCTTACCTCAATCGCCCGCTTGAAGCCCTCCTTGCCCAGATCCTGTGATCAGTTTTGCTCTAATCCACCAATTCAGTCGCCAAGGATACAACCCCACTCGGAGCCGAAGAAGATGATGCCGATGTGACTCGCCGGGGAAATCACAAGGAGGGTGTGTCCTGCAAATTCATGTGGTATCGTCGTGGTGATCGCTACACGTGCAAGCTCAGCTCGGAGATGGCTCTCCCGTGGCTTTCTCCTCGTGCTCGAAGAGGGGAACGAAAGGGAAGCCGCCGGTGAGTTGCGGCAGAGGAGGAAGAAGAGAAGAAAAGGAGAAGTCGACGGGTGAAGGTCGCGAGGCTAGGGCACGAGAAAAGTAAGCAGGGAGGTGGGTTTAAATAAATTTAAAACAAAATAAATAGGGGTGGGTTTAAATAAATTTAAAACAAAATAAATATAACTGTTGTATATTGTCATAATATAGAGGGAGGTGGGTTTAAATTTGTGTGAGAGAAGCGGAAATGGTCGGGGGTTTGGGTGGTTGGCGGGCGAGGAAGAGAAAAGATTAGGGGTTTGTGCGACGAGAAAAAAGATGATTAAGGATCGAAAATTAGAGAACGAGCAGTAGTTTTTTTGCAGTTGAATATCCACCGTTGATTTTGTTTATTGATTGAACAGCACAACAATACAACAACAACAGTTTAATATAACTATTGTATATTGTCATAATAAACAACAGTTTATCACATCAGTTGTTATAAATCCAGCCTATAGACAACGGTTATTTTATAACTGTTGTCGTTGAGTATACATACGACAACACTCTTGTTATTACTGTTGTCTTTTTACGTATAAGACGAACAACAACAACGGTTAATACTAAAACTGTTGTTAAATTGACATAAGACAACACTTTTTCAAAAAACCGTTGTCGATTATGTGTTGTTAAATGCAAAAATTCTAGTAGTGCCTATTACGGATGCATAGGGAATCTTATTCATGCAGATCCTCTCGTCTTCTGTGTGCGGACACATAGACTTCGAAAGGTTGATCCCATGCCTGATGGGAAGGTAACCTTTCTTGGATTCCGACATGCTAAACCTTTTTAGCACTCGGTCTATATATGTAGACTGCAAAAGATCAAGCAACCGTTTTGATCTATCTCTATAGATTCTAATCCCAAGGATATAGGTTGCTTCTCCCAGGTCTTTCATGGAAAAAGTTTTGGACAACCAAATTTTAACTGTCTGTAAGACTGATATATCGTTTCCTATGAGTAATATGTCATCGACATATAATACTAGGAATACGACTGCACTCCCACTAACCTTCTTGTACACACAAGGTTCTACAGGATTTTGTGAGAAATCAAACTTTTTGATTGTCTCATCAAAACGGATGTTCCAGCTCCTAGATGTTTGCTTCAGTCCATATATGGATCGTCGAAGCTTGCATACCATAGTTTTATCAACCGATGTGAAACCTTCAGGTTGTATCATGTATACATCCTCAAGCAGGTTTCTATTAAGGAAAGTTGTTTTAACATCCATTTGCCATATCTCATAATCATAATGAGCTGCTATGGCTAGGAGCATCCGAATGGATTTGAGCATAGCTACTGGCGAATAGGTTTCGTCATAATCAATTCCTTGTTTTTGACGATATCCTTTTGCCACTAATCTAGCCTTAAAGGTAACTACATTACCTTCCATGTCGGTTTTCTTCTTGAAATCCCACTTGCACCCTATGAGCTTAATCCCTTCAGGTGGGTTAACCAAGTCCCATACTTGATTTTCGTACATGGAATCCATTTCCGATTTCATGGCCTCAAGCCGTTTGTCCCTTTCTGAACTTTTCAGGACATCTTCATAACTGATAGGTTCATCATCACTTATGAGTAACACGTCGTTCGATTCACTTACGAGAAATCCGTATCTCTCTGGAATATTGCGTGTCCTATCAGACCTACGAAGAGGTGGTGTTGTTTTAGGTTCAACTGATAGCTCATCACTTTGGGTTATCGGCTGTGGGTTTAGACTAGGTGTCTCTGTAATGTCTATTGGAGTTTCTTGAACTTCATCAAGTTTAATGCCACTCCCACTGTTTTCTTGTAAAAGAAATTCTTTTTCCAGAAATACAGCATGCCTTGAAACAAACACCTTTTGTTCCAAGGGATGATAGAATTGGTAACCCTTCGTTTCCTTAGGGTACCCAATAAATAGACATTTATCAGACTTAACATCCAATTTGTCTGATATAGCCCGCTTCACATAAGCAGGACAACCCCATATCTTAAGGTGAGTTAAGTGAGGTTTCTTACTATTCCAAATCTCATATGGAGTAGTAGAGACTACCTTGGTCGGGACTCTGTTTAGCAAGTAAACAACTGTCTTAAATGCATAGCCCCAAAAGGATTTTGGAAGAGTTGCATGGTTCATCATGGATCTAACCATGTCCATCAAGGTTCGGTTACGCCTCTCAGATACACCATTATGCTGTGGTGTATACGGCGGAGTCCATTGGGACAATATCCCATTGTCCCTAAGATAATCTTGAAACTCTTGACTTAAGTATTCACCACCACGATCGGATCGAAGTATTTTAATACTTTTGCCAAGTTGTTTCTCTACTTCATTTCTGAACTCTTTGAATTTCTCAAAAGCTTCAGATTTGTGTTTCATCAAGAACACATACCCGAATCATGAGTGATCATCGATAAAGGTGATGAAGTAGCTATAGCCTCCTTATGCTAGAGTTGACATTGGTCCACATACATCGGTATGTTTTAGACCAAGCAATTCTCCCACTGGATTACCTTTTCCGGAAAAGGGTAATTTGGTCATCTTGCCTCTTAAGCATGATTCGCATGTATCAAATGAACCGGGTTCAAATGATTCCAAAATTCCACATCGGTGTAATTCGGTCATGCGTTTCTTACTTATATGGCCTAGACGAAAGTGCCACGTGTAGGAGTCTATTCGATTATCTATTCGAGCACGTTTGTTGCTAACTTCGATATTGAAAATGTCACTGGATAAATCTAAAGTGTAGATGCCATTGTACAAAGTTTCATTCCCATAAAGAACGCCATTTAAAGTTATGTAACAACAATTGCTACTAAAAGTTAAATGATAACCTTTTTCATTCAAACATGAAATAGATACAATGTTCTTTATTAACGAAGGAACGAAATAACAATTATCCAATTTTAAGACACGTCCAGTTGGGAGCTTTAGCAAATATATTCCGATGGCAACAGCAGCAATCCTTGCTCCATTTCCAACTCGCAAATTCGCTTCTCCTTTGACGAGTCTTCTTCTATTCCTTAGCCCCTGTATGTTATTACATATATGTGAGCTACACCCAGTATCAAGTACCCAGGTATTTGAGGAAATAGAGTGACATTCAATAACGAAGATACCTGAAGAGGATGGGGCATCGGATGCCTTCTTCTTCAAGGACTCAAGATAAACCTTGCAGTTTCTTCGCCAGTGACCCTCCTTGCCACAATGATGGCAAGTTCCTTTTGGTTTCTTTTCAGTCTTCTTGGCCTTTTTCTTCTTCCCTTTGTACTGTTCATTGGCCTTCCTCTTAGAACCTTTCTTCGAGGAACCAACCAACAGTACCGCCTTTTGATCCGGCTTTACAGAAGGCTCCACAGTCTTCAGCAGGTTGAGCAACTCAGGAATGGAAGTCTCTAGTTTGTTCATCCGATAGTTCATCACAAATTGTGAATAACTTTTCGGCAAACAATTCAGAATTAAGTCAATACTTAGTTCATGATCCATAGCAAAACCGAGTGCGCTCAGTCGCTCAATGTACCCCAACATCTTTAACACAAACTGCGAGGCAGAAGTGCCTTCCTGCATCTTAGTGGTGAAGAGGAGTCTGGAGACTTCGAACCTTTCGGATCTCGCCTGCTCTTCAAACAACTCATGAAGATGGAAGATGATGGTATAAGCATCCATATGCTCATGCTGCTTTTGTAGCTCAGGTACCATAGAGGCTAGCATAATGCAACTTGCAAGTTCAGAATCGGTCACATGTTTCTGATGGGCCAACAATTGGTCCGGAGTTGCATTTTCTGGAGGATGGTCGGGAAGTTGATTTTCAATGACATAAGCAAGCTTCTCCGCCTTGAGGACTATCCTCAGGTTTCGAAGCCAGTCCATGAAGTTCGGCCCAGTCAGTTTATTGGCGTCCAAAATGGAACGCAGGTTTAGAGAAGACATGATCGAGTGATTATCCTAGAAATACAAATTGAGATTATGTGAGAAGAATGATTAAAGAATGTATCATTATACATTAATTAAAAATCCTATTTATTTTTCAAATTGAATAACCCTTTTTATCAATTCGGGAGATTGTAGGAACATCTCCAAATAGGTTGATATCCAACCATAGATAAGAACAACCATGACTGTGGCCATCAAGTTTTTCTTAGCTATGATGGTGGGTAATTATACCGATTACATATCACATATATGTAACTATCACTTTATGCTATCAACTAATTGAATGTTTGCATAAATCATTGGGTTGTTAACTCATTAACAAGTATGCAACATTATACATAGCACCCAACTGCACCTCTCTTTACATCGACCATTGGCTGTGGCACAACAAATCGATGCTCCAAGCTTAAGGCTGACCCATTAATCAAGAAATAGTTTTAATATGGTTGGAGCTCATTCAACCATTTAGTCAGGCTTGGATGTGTCCAACAACCAAAACTAAGGATTGACCTCTAACTCCAACTATATTATTCATAAACTAATTCCATGGTTTGAACATGTTGAGGTTCAAGTCGGGCATGGATGTGTCCATCAACCCAAACGAGAAATAAAACTCCGGTTCTAATCATATTAATGGAAGGTGTTAGCCTTAATATTTTGTAAGGGGTTTTGGGTCTCATCTTTTCTAAGCACATTCATGACATATGATTATGTCATGACTAACGATTTTCTTAATAAAGTATGTATGTGACTTAATTTATCAAGTCTCATGAATTTAATTAGGAACCGGATTTCCTCATTCTAATTTTATACTTTATTAAAGGAATTGTTTTGGGAAACAATTTCCTAAATTGTCATAATCAATTTCGGAAATAATATGTTTAAGACTTTGATTTCTCTAAATCAAATCTTATTAAATTAAGAGGCAATTCCCTTAATTCAACGACATATTATTTTCATGAAAATCTCAATTAAGAAAACTCTATAGGAAACCATTTTCCTAATTAATTTTGGAGACAACAATATGTAAGAGCATCACCTCTTAAAACATATTTTATTCATGGATTTAATTAATTACAACAAATCGTTTTCTAAGGGTGGCTCCCTGAGGCTCAAATACCCAAAGAAAAGTAATTTGTCGTAAATCCAATTTGGACGACTCCCCGAGGCCCAATCCAAATTAAACATGACAATTTCAATTTTAAAATTGGGAAATTAAATTATAACAACTAACTTTAAATTGGACGGCTCCCCGAGGCACAATCCAAAATAAAGAATTTTATTGTCAATTTAAAAACCAATTTAAATTTAATTGTCAATTAATTATCCATGAATTTGTCTAGACTTTCTCGAAAGAAAGTGCCCAAGATCGCGAGATTTCAAAATAGTTTTTCAGAATAATTGTAAGTTTCTGTTACAAAGAAAACTTACATATTTCAAAAATTGGAAAATTTCTAAAATTAGAAAAATTTTCAAAATTGGAAAGTTTCCAAAGATGGGATGTTTTCGCAATTATTATAAAATTTTTAGAAACTAGGATATTTCAAAAGTTTGCGAAATTTCATGAGGATTTCCAAACATAGAAATTCCTAAATCTAAAATTTATTATAATTGGAAAGTTTCCATAATTGAAATTTTTTTCCAAAATTGAGATTATGACAAAGTGTTCCGCAAAATAATTATATGATTATATCGAAAACTAACCGACTCTGATACCACTGTTGGGACCGGGTGCATGTCGACAAGGATACGGGTTCGTAAAATTTTAAATTTTTACGTGCAGCGGAAGAATTAGCATAAAATAATTTCCTAAATTATTTTAACCACGTATCTAGCATGCAACCTTATGGTGTGTGGACATAATCATAAATTAAAACTTTGCGAAAAAGTAAACTAATTTACTAAGTACCTTGCGTAACTCGAAGTAAGGGACGAGCACTACAAGAATTTTTGCAATCAACAACGCCCAATCGACAACGTTTTTAAAAAAAAACGTTGTCTTTTTTTGTTTTACAACGTTTTTAGTGAAAAGCGTTGTCTATGTGTTTTACTTTTTAATAACGACAACGTTTTATAATGATGCGATGTGCTTAGTGTTGTGGTTTCGGATGAAAGACAATGCTGTTACAAAAACGTTTTTTAAAAGCGTTGTCGTATTTCCCGCTAAAATAAAAAACACATCCCTCGCTCATTGCCAAACCTCGGCGGCTCGGGAAAAATCTCTCCGCGCTTCTTTTCTCCGCGAAATATCTCCCTCCACCTCCCTCCACCTCCCTCATTGCCACCTCCCTCATCCTCCCTCCACCTCCCTCATTGCCACCTCCCTCATCCTCTCCTCTCCACGAAGATCTGGTGAACATACATCTTCTCCTAGCTCACCACCAAGAAGTATCCTCCACGAGCTCTTCGTCCGTCGAGTGGAAACTGAACCCCAGCGGCAGCATCACGACGCTCGCCACTACCCTCTCCATCTCTCTCTCTCGCAGTCGTCGACGTTCTGACTCTGTGGCGGTCAGATTTCAAGCTTCTGCTGGTGACGCTCGGGGAGAAGGGGGTTGCAAATTACTACACCAAGGTACATCCTCCTCGAATCACACTTCTCTCTTACTGCTTTGGGAGTAAGATCGATAGATTCTAAAACCCTAGGCATTTTCCAGTTTAGGGTTTCCGAAATCCTTAAGGGTTTCTGAAATGGAATGTATGCTACTTCCAGAAGGTAACGATCTTGGGGGCCTTTGTGAAGAACATCATGGTTTCTTTTGTGCTGGTATAGCTCTCACAGTGGACTCGCTTCGCCCAGATATTTCTTCACGGGAGGATTTAGGAAGATCAGCTCTAAATGAATTATTTGAGGTGGCCCCTATTTTCTGTAGTTAAAGTGGTAGTTTCTAGCCTTTTCATTGTCCTGATTGCTTTTTTTATTTTAAAACATAGGTTATATCTGAAGAATCTCAGCATTGTCCTTTAATAGTCTTCTTAAAAGACATTGAAAAATCTGTTGCTGGAGGTGTGGATTCATACCTGACAATGAAGGTTAAGATGGACTCTGGTTTGTCAGGCGTTCTTTTTGTTTGCTCCAATACCCAGGTGGATAGCCGTAAAGAGAAGGTGGGGTTTTTCATACTTGTCATTAGTTTCATTGCCTGATTAAAAGACGATGTTAACTGTGTATACACCGCAGTCACATCCAGGTGGTCTTCTTTTTACAAAATTTGGAGGCAACCAAACGACACTATTTGATTTTGCTCTGCCGGTATGATTTTTGTTCAACAAAATTTTTTACCTGTTGCTATTAGGCATATCCTAGTTCATGGCATTATTTAATATTGCCAAAGGTCTCAACTCTCATGCGTCCATGAGCATTCTTTGTGCAAAATATGAAAAACTGATAACCACCAAGATGGTGATAATATCATGTTTCCTCAGCTTGGGATTGTTAGTTGGTTTTAACATAATTGCCTTTTCTTTTTATTAGGTATTATATATTAATAGTATACATATATTGTATCTGTCTGACCACCTACATACACATATATACAAACTGTACTAGTTTGGTTTCTGCATATTTTTCAGAACTTTCCTTCTGAGGCTTCCTCGTTTTCTTGTCTTTTAATATTTAACTTTAGTGAAATTGCCAGGATTGCTTCAGTAGGCTGCAAGAGAGAAGCAAAGAAAGTTCAAAAACTGTGAAGCAACTCACAAAGCTTTTCCCTAATAGGATCATTATCCATCCACCTCTGGTATATTAATTTTAAGATTTGCCATACTAATTCTAAATAAATTCTTCCACTTGGGGTAGAAAGACAATGACGTTTAATAATTTCAGGATGAAAGCAAAGTTCCAGAATGGAAGAAGAAATTGGACAATGATGTTGAAACACTTAAGGCTAAGTCCAACATTCAGAGCATCTGTTCTGTAAGTTATTATTTGGACAAGATTCAATAACCTTTTAACAAACAATCTATATGCCCTATTTTCCCATAAGCTTTGTTTTTTCAGTTCCATAACTAGATATGACTTTTCTGCGTCATGATGGAATAATAAGATGTGTAGCCATCCCCAAATACTTGGGATGTACTTGTGATTATTAATTGCTATTATGTTCTTTGAATTCGTTAAGTTATTTGCATCCAACATCTATGCATATTGCAGAACAAATCATCTCTCTCTCTTTATAACCTTGAAGCATGAGGTACTTCAGATTCTGCTGAAGAGTTGTACCAAATCACCAACTCTTCAAGGATTATCTATCATTTGCTAGACTTTATGTAGGTCCTACACTTATTCTTTTCTGTTTGCTGTCACCGTTTGCATTTTCCCTTCCTTGCATTGCTCCCATTTGGATTGGAGCATGCTCTTTCCTTATTCCTTAGAATTTTATGAGGTTGAACTAGCCTGACTGAGAAAATCCTGAATCAATTTGGCTTCTCATCCTGCGACCTTAATCAAAGTTCATTGTGGAAATTATATTGTTCTAAGATGTTCAAATATTTACATAAACAGCTTATGAGAATTTCTTTACACACATATATGTGCGAGTATTTTAATTATCTATACTTATAGATTTCATCAATTTTGCATCTCCTAGAATTTACAATTCTCATAAATTATTATTGATTTTAAGTATGACAACTGTTTTTGAGTCATATTTACAAATTTGCTAATTGCATCTCCTGGAATTTACAATTCGCAACAGTCATTAGTGTTTGAACTATATCAACTGTGATGAGACGTTCTCAAATTGGCATTTGCAAATCTTTCCTGGTGGAATATTTCTAAATTAAATTTAAAAAGGCAAACTGTTTGTGAACAGTTAGCTTACATTTCTTCAAGTGGCCTAGGCCTATGGCCATGAAGCCAACAAAATAGCCACTGCCCATACAGGAGGGTTCATGGTTACAATCTCTCACCCTACATTAGTCTTGGAAGGAGCCTTTAGCCTAACACTTGAAGCTACTCCATTTCACAGGAGTCCATATGAGTTTGCCAAAAGCGAAGCTGGTTTTTACATTTAGATACTTAGAATTATTATTTCAGTTAATTATTTTACTCTTGCACACCTAGGCCATCTTGTCCCTTGTGCTCATTTCCTTGTATTTTTGCACTTATGTCAGACCATGTGTTTAGAGCCTATTGATTTATACTCTTATCATATTGTGTATGATTTTCATGAAGACTGAAGACCAAAAGGTGGATTGGAACTCTAATCAAGGGTAGGAAATAAAATTGAAGAGATGTGTGCATTGAGTATGGTTTCTTGGCGATAAGTTGGATTATACAAAGAATCTGGATGATTATACAAAGAATCTAGACATAGCTAAATGGATCCCCTGTCCATAAAGATACAAAATAGAAAGTTTTTGGTATATATATTGTTTGTTTTAAGGACTTCATTGGTTGCATCTTGTACATTAGTTGGCTTTCATACAATAGTTTGAATCTTAGACATTGCTTGGCTTCATACAGGCTTTGTTATTAGTATCTGTTGTTGACTTTATGTTACTTGTGTCAATTGTTGGATCTTCTACATTCCTTTGACATTTTCTACAAATTTCTAGTTCTTGAATCGCATTGGATTTGAGTGCAACGACCTTGACCGGATCTGCATAAAGGATCAAACACTTTCAAGTGAAAGTGAGTGTTTGGTTTATTCCATGTTCTTTTGTCAGTTTTTGGTTCCTTCAGATTATCTTCAGCTCATATCTTTTTCAGATGTTGATAGAATAATTGGTTTTGCTCTTGGCCACCACCTTGATAACAACACATTTGAAGCGTCTCTAAAGAAAACTAAGCTTGTTCTTTCAAGTGAAAGGTTGTCTTTACTCTTTAATGTTTTGATTTTTCATTAGGTTTGAAGAATTATTTGTCTGACTATTATCGATGTTATGAAACTTCAGCATTGAATACGGTCTGTGTGTGTTGCAAAACCTTCAGAGTGATTCCAAGGGTACAAAGAAGTCACTAAAGGTGAGATGATTAGCTTCTTTCATGCTCTATTCAAAGATACTGTTTGCATGATCTTTTCCTGCCGTGCAATTTAACAAGCTAAATAATTTTAATCCTCTACTATGTTGATACACACTGGAAAAATATCTGATAAGGTGTACTTTTTGTAAGCATTTAATACTCATGTCTGTCTCTTGCATGATGGCTAACAATTTGACGTCTTTCCTGAGTTCTTCTATTTCAGGATGTGGTTACTGAAAATGAAGTGTTAAAGCAGATCGAGTTAACAAGCAGCCCCAAAGAACAACTTGTGAATGATGAAGTTTTATAGAACTTGTGAATTGAGATATTTTTTGTATTTAATATGGAATACAAACACTTTTGTAAATAATACACTGTATTATAAGTGAATTTTGTAAACTATTATCAGTGTAAATTGTGAATATTATCAATTGTGAATAAAAATGCTTGTAAATTGTGAATATTGTAAATTGTGAATATTATCAATTGTGAATAAAAATGTTTATAAATTGTGAATATTATAAATTGTGAAAAACACTGCCTATTAAAAAGACAACGCTTTTTAAAAACCAATAGACAACGCGAAAAAAGTGTTGTCTTTGCTCCAAACCACAACGCGGAAAAAGCGTTGTCGTAGATATACTTTCTACAACGGCTTCATCAACATCGCTTTTTAAGCATTAACGACAACGCGGAAAAAGCGTTGTTGTTTAACTTTTTTCTTGTAGTGGAGATCCAACTGTAGCGTCCCTTGGAAGCTTCGCCTCTATTCGCGTCCACGCCGAGTTCTCTTCGGGATGACTTCGCAAAGTCACGAGTTTTGTGCCGACGAGAACTACTAGATTCTCGGAAGGCACAACTAGAAGAGCAAGAGAAAAGAATGGAAACTTACCAACAAGAAACGAAATCTAAATTCCGGGAAGAGAGGAGTCGCGATCCGCTTCTTCTTCTTCTTGTTTGGCTTCTCCTTGGTGTTGTTGGCTCACGGCACCTCTTAGGGATGAAGTTGCGCCGGCCCTAGGGTTGGTGTGCGCCGGCCCTAGGCTTGGTGAAGGGGCGCCGGCCCTAAGGGAATGAGAGAGAGAGAGGAAGAGAATAAAAGAGAGAGAGGGAGAGATTAGCTCTATACCAATTGACAACTCAATTGGTTGGAATTAAGGGCTTGCCTTTGGTTCTTTTATATAGTATCATCTCCCTTGCCAAGTCTCCCTCTTAACAGAATTTTCATAACAAATTTATCCTATAAATTCTCTTATGAATTATTCCGTTTAAACCAAGTTTTATTATAACTAATTTTATAATAAAACTAATACTTCTCTCTCTTTTAATTATGGAATAAAATTTGTATAAAATTTTCTTATCATGGATAAATCAATTCATAATTGATTTTATAAATTAAAATTAAACCAATTCATGGTTTTTATTTTAATTTCCATAAAAAGAATAAATTTCTACAAATTTATTTATAAATCTCTTTATATAAATTTCTTTATATATCAATTTATTTATCCATAATTTATAAAACAAATCGTGCTAGATTTATTTTATTAATTAAACCAATTAAATTGGTTTTCTTCCATTTTAATGGCCGGCCACAACAAAGAGGTTTGGCACCCTCTTTGGCCGGCCAAACCAACCCGAACCGATCGCGAATTAAACTCATTTAATTCGCCCAATAAGCCTTCAAAAGACTTAGCCATTTTTAGCTTCCATTGCGCCTCTGACAAATTCAGATTCGACTTATTTCTCTTGATCGGAAAATCCAATTTTCAACTCGTTTTAAATCCCTCGGATTACTCGTAGTGCGTGTGACTAAATAAGCTTTCGATTTATGTTGGCCGTCTATAATCAACCAATTATAGAACGATCATGAGTGACACCTAGTAGTACATCATGATCCCCAATTAATCGAAAGATCAATGGTTTGACCTCAGAAGAAATTATTCTGGAACCCTTCAGCAGCTCTAATGAATCGTGCCCCATTCCCTTCACCACCTTATACCCACTTGGTTCAGGACATGGTCTGTTTGTGTCAGTCCCCACTAGACTGACTACGTCACACCTAGCCCAAGTAATGTCTTTCTTGTCCTTTGGATTTCTAATTACTCTCATGTATTTAAGAGACTCGTACTCTAAACATGATACACTCTGGCCAGAGGTTTTTGAGCAACAATCCGATGATAGGCCTGGGTATACATCTCCTCGCAAGGAGTGGTGAATCCTTTGTAGGTTGTTCAAACATCTTCGGGCACTTCGGCTTATACCCAATCATCCTGGGTCCACACCTCCTTGGAGATGCTTGCTTAAGATGTTAAAGTATAAGTCTCCATGACCAAGATGACTTGAACACCGCAAGTCAAAGGAACATCGCACTTAAGCTCCAGTAAGAACTTCATTGACAAATCTATGTAGATTACCATATGAAGTTTTACAGCTAGTCACTCCAATGAACTAGTTCCCTTAACTAGCATCCATGTTTATCTCCGGACATCCCAATGTCACCAGCCAGTGAGAATCAGCTGATTAGAGAATAACCCATGCTAGTCTCAACAGAATTGATAGTGTCCGTTTTTATCAATTCATCGACTAGGGATATTTTCAATACTTCACATTTGCACATTTAGAGATAATCACAAGTTGTGATCCCATCACAAATTCTCTTATGCTGTGAGTTGTATTGCGGACATTCAGTAGATGAGTTTAAGATCCCAATCAAATACACAGACATGTATACTCAAATGTGAATTATCATTTATTAAAATAAATGTTTACAATCATAAGGCGATTGCCTTAGGACACTTCTCTCATATCACTAACAGATAATCCTTGAACCGGACAACATTGAATGTTACCTTGAAATGGAGGCCACATCCATGCAAGGAATAACCTAATCGGGACTTGATATGTATTCCCTAATTCTGTGTTAGGAGATGACTTGCGTAACTTAGAATGTATGACTGGGGAGACCTCTGTGATAAGGGTAATCCTTTAACTGGACATTCTAAGTTACCCTGTATATATAGTAGCACTAAATGTCATGGGTAGACACCTGGTGTGTGGGATCGGTGTCGTCGATAGGGGGGGTGAATATCGACTTACGTTTTTTTTTAATTTTGTCGTTCGTTCGTTCATTCTTTCTATCAAGATTGATAGTAGCATAGTTGAATAAAATAAATAAACAAGACAGTAGAACCGCGAGATTTATTTACTTGGTTCCCAACTCTCAAGGTCAGTACGGCCAAGGCCTATATACTCGGCGTGAGTCCACTAATAGTCTCCTTTCCGAAATTTTCTGAGGCGGAGAATACCCATCTTATAGTTCAAGTATAATCACAAATAAGTAAAATGAAACACTACAATTTATTAACCAGCAAACCGAATGTGGAGAATCTCTCAGCCAACTCTGGAAGTCCGATGCATCACACACTTCTTCCTGGTGCCTCCTTGGTCGCAGAGAGTTTCACCATAGCACTTTAACTTCATAGTGAATGAGTAGAAGGATGATGAATTTGATGTTTTGTGACCATGGCTCAAACCCCTCTATATATGGGTCACTCGGGCGCCCATATGCATATAGAGGCGCCTTCCATGTGACTCCAATTTGAACAACACGGCGCACACATCGCAGGGGATAAAACTTGTGGGAAGTGTTGAGGGTGCCCCCATGACCATGAGGGCACCTGGGTCATGGGGGCGCTGGGAGCCTTGTGGGCGCCTGGGTAACTCAGGTGGCTAGGTTTTATAGGGGTGCCCGGAAGCCCCTGACTCAGATTTTATTCATCCGTGTTTGCTCTCTCATCTTGCCTCCAGCTCCAAGTTCTACAAGACAAACAAACATTGTTAGTGCCAGAAGTACCAGATCGAATCTAGTTTTGATAATAGCAAAGGGTTCAAAGTTAAGTATGTGGGATCATTATAATCGATAGAGGGGGGTGTGAATATCGATATCATATTTTTTTCGGAAAATATAGAGTTAAATGTAGCGGAAATAAGTAAAACCAAGCACAGCTAACACAGTTTCTTTTTACTTATTTCGGATTCTGTAACGACTCCTACTCCGAGGCCCACGGTCCTTGACCGTTTACGTTGGGCAATTCTATAATTTGTAAAACCCTTTACAAATATATGAAATTAAGTACAGAAAGGAAGTTAAAAGCTTTTATATAGATGACACTAAAATAGGAATCCTGAGCTTGTCGAAGCGGCGTGTCGTCGATCATGAACGTTGTCGGCACAGAAGGCTTGTGCACGGAAGCTTGTTGTTGTGCGTTTGAGTGCTTGAGATGTTGTTCTAAAGCAAAGGGGTGAAGCCCCTTTTATAGTAGCTTCTCGAGCGCTTGATGGCTCTTGGGCGCCTGCCAAGTCACTCAATTTGGCCGCATCCTTATCTGCATACTTGGCCAACACTTATCATCATTCTTTGGTGCCTGGGACAACTGAGGTGCCTGTGAGCTCACTGGCGCATGGTAGCTGACATGGAGCATCCGCTGGAAGAACCCCTTCTGGGGTGCCTGACACCATTCAGGCGCCTGGTTTCTGGGCGCCTGAATCATTTCATGATCCTGGTATCGCAGCAATGCACTTCATTCAGCCTGCAACCAGGGTTAGTCCAAGAACAATAATATAATAATAATTATGCATGAAATAATAGCCAGAGCTGTTTTGGTTGTGACATTGGATTTCAAAATGAAATCCTAGGTCAAACCGACATCTACTGTCCCCTATTCTAGGGAACATGTCCTCACCTACTCCTCTTAGGAGAAGTTACCTTTTGCCAATCGGCTCCTTCGGTTGGAATTTGTTGGGACTGGGTGCATGCGGACGCGGACACGTAATGTAATTGTTACATAATTACATGCAGCGGAAACAAAAACATGAATAATTTCCTAAATTATTCTAACACATATCCTAAGCATGCAATGTGTTCACATAATCATAATATAAAATTTTTACAGAAAAGGAAATTACTCTACGAATTACCTTGCGTAACTTGGAAGAAGGGACGAGATCCAACCGTTAGCGTCCTTGAAAGCTCCGCCTCTATTCGTATCCATGCCAAGTATCATCGGGATGACTTCGCTAAGCCACGAGTTTCGTGTTCATGAGAACTACACCAAGGTTGGCAGAAGAGGAAGATCGTCGCAAGGAAGAACTTCGTCGCCATGATGCTTCTCCTTGTGCTCATGGCAAGAAGAAAGAAGGAACGCCTATGGCCGGCCAAGAGAGAGGGAGAAAAGAAGAGGAGAGAGCCCAAGCAATTCATGGATGGATCCCTTCCATGGCACCCCTTGGGTCCTTTATATAGGGAGAGGTTTCTTAATTCCCAAGCAAACCTCTCCTTGATTATGGAATAATTTCTCAATCAATCCATAATCAAGGCTCTGATGATCAAGCTTCTTCTTCTTGATTATGGAATATTTCTCAATCAATCCATAATCAAGGCTCTCTTTTTTTTGGCATGATTATATAAAATTTATAAAACAAACCAACCATTGGTTCATAATATAAAAATTTATAAAACAAACCAACCATTGGTTCATTATAAAAATTTATATATATAAAATTTATATAACCTTTTATAAAATAAACCAACCTTTGGTCTATTTTATAAAACAAACCAAAATAGCCTTATCCTCTTATGGTGGTGGCCGGCCATGACAAGAAGAGAGGAGGGCCCCTCCTTAGCCGGCCCATCTAACCCCAATTGGATCAAATCCCTTAATGAATTAAACTTATTTAATTCACCCATTAAGTCTTTAAAAGACTTAGCCATTATGTGCTTCCGATGCGTCTAAAATAAATTCAATTTTGACTATTGTTTGGACTTACCAAAAATAGTCTATCTCGATTGGAGAATCCAATTCTCAACTCGTTTTAAATCCTTCGAATTACTCGTTATGCGTGTGACCAAATAGGGTTTCAATTTATGTTGGTCGTCCATAACTAACTAATTAATTATAGAACGATCATGAGTGGCACCTAGTAGTAAATCATGATCCTAATTAATTGAAAGATCAACGGTTGACCTCAGAAATGATTCTGAAACCCTTCAGCAGCTATAATGAATCGTGCCCCATTCCCTTCTCCATCTTATACCCACTTGGTTCAGGACATGGTCTATGTGAGTCAGTCCCCACTAGGCTGACTACGTCACACCTAGCCCAAGTAACGCTTCCTAGTCCTATGGATTCTAATTACTCTCATGTATTTAAGAGATTCATACTCTGAACATGTCATGCTCTGCCCAGAGGCTTCGAGTAACAATCCGACGATAGGCCTTGGGTATACATCTACTCGCAAGGAGTGGTGAATCCTTTGTAGGCTGTTCAAACATCTTCGAGCACTTCAGCTTATACCCAATCATCCTAGGTCCACACCTCCTTGGAGATGCTTGCTTAAGATGTCAAAGTATAAGTCTCCATGACCAAGATGACTTGAACACCGCAAGTCAAAGGAACATCGCACTTAAGCTATAGTAAGAACTTCACTGACATATCTATATGTAGACTACCATATGAAGTTTTACAGCCAGTCACTCCAATAAACTAGTTCCCTTAACTAGCATTCATGTTTATCTCCAGACATCTCCGTGTCACCAGCCAGTGAGAATCAGCTGATTAGAGAATAACCCATGCTAGTCTCAACAGAATTGATAGTGTCCGTATTTATCAATTCATTGATTAGGGACAATTTCAATACTTCACAATTGCACATGTAGAGATAATCACTAGTTGTGAATTCATCACAAATTCTCTCATGCTGTGAATTGTATTGCGGACATTCAGTAAATGAGCTTAAGATCTTAATCAAATAATCATGTATACTCAAATAGTGAATATTCATTTATTAAAAATAAATGATTACAATCATAAGGCGATTGCCTTAGGACACTTCTCTCATGTCACTAACAAACTCCCACTTTGCCTAATGCCAATCGCTACGGTACCCAATACCACAGGCTCTAACATGACCCTCAAACTTACTTTGAGGCAAGGCCTTAGTTAAAGGATCCGCTAAATTCCTTTCAGTGGGAATTTTCTCAATTTGTATATCATTCCTACTTATAATCTCTCTGATCAGATGATAGCGGCGAAGTACATGTTTGGATCGCTGATGAGACCTTGGTTCCTTTGCTTGTGCAATAGCTCCATTGTTGTCGCAGTAAACCGGTATTGCTTCATCAATGGTTGGAACCACACCAAGTTCTGAGACAAATTTCTTGATCCAGGCAGATTCCTTTGCTGCTTTTGAAGCTACAATATATTCCGCTTCCGTGGTAAAATCCGCTACGGTGTCTTGCTTGGAACTTTTCCAGCTTACTACGCCTCCATTCAAAATAAATACATATCCGGACTGAGATTTGGAGTCATCCTTATCTGTCTGGAAACTGGCATCTGTATATCCACGTATTATCATATCACCTTCTCCATATATTAGGAACACATCCTTAGTTCTTCTTAAGTACTTGAGGATTGTCTTGACAGCCGCCCAATGATCCATTCCTGGATCAGACTGGTATCTGCTTGTGACGCTCAGAGCATATGATACATCGGGCCTAGTACATAACATAGCATACATGATAGATCCTATCGCGGATGCATAAGGAATCTTATTCATGCAAATCCTCTCGTCTTCTGTGCGCGGACACATAGACTTTGAAAGGTTGATCCCATGCTTGATGGGATGGTAAGCTTTCTTGGATTCCGACATGCTAAACCTTTCTAGCACTCGGTCTATATATGTAGACTGCGAAAGACCAAGCAACCGTTTTGATCTATCTCTATAGATTCTAATCCCAAGGATATAGGTTGCTTCTCCTAGGTCTTTCATGGAGAAAGTTTTGGACAACCAAATTTTAACTGACTGTAAGACTGATATATCGTTTCCTCTAAGTAAAATGTCATCGACAAATAACACTAGGAATACGACTGCACTCCCACTAACCTTCTTGTATACACAAGGTTCGTCAGGATTTTGTGAGAAATTAAACTCTTTGATTGTCTCATCAAAACGAATGTTCCAGCTTCTGGATGCTTGCTTTAGTCCATATATGGATCGTCAAAGCTTGCATACTTTGGTTTTATTAACCGATGTGAAACCTTCAGGTTGTATCATGTATACATCCTCAAGTAGATTTCTATTAAGGAAAGCTATTTTCTCATCCATTTGCCATATCTCATAATCATAATGAGCTGCTATGGCCAGGAGCATTCGAACGGATTTGAGCATAGCTACTGGCGAATAGGTTTCTCATAATCAATTCCTTGTTTCTGACGATATCCTTTTGCCACTAATCTAGCCTTAAAGGTAACAACATTACATTCCATGTCGATTTTCTTCTTGAAAACCCACTTGCACCCTATGGGCTTAATTCCTTCAGGCGGGTTAACCAAGTCCCATACTTGATTTTCGTACATAGAATCCATTTCCGACTTCATGGCTTCAAGCCATTTATCCCTTTCTAAATTTATCAGAACATCTTCATAACTGATAGGTTCGTCATTGTTAACGAGTAACACGTCGTTCGATTCACTTATGAGAAATCTGTATCTCTCTGGAATATTGCGTGTCCTATCAGACCTACGAAGAAGTGGTGTTGTTTTAGGTTCAACTCATAGCTCATCATTATGAGTTATTGGTTGTGGGTCTAGACTAGGTGTCTCTGTAATGTCTATTGGAGTTTCTTGAACTTCTTCAAGTTCAATGCTACTCCCACTGTTTTCTTGTAATAGAAATTCTTTTTCCAGAAATACAGCATGCCTTGAAACAAACACCTTTTGTTCCAAGGGATGATAGAATTGGTAACCCTTCGTTTCCTTAGGGTATCCAATAAATAGACATTTATCAGACTTAGCATCCAATTTGTCTGATACAGTCCGCTTTACATAAGCAGGACAACCCCATATTTTAAGGTGAGTTAAATGAGGTTTCTTACTATTCCACGTCTCATATGGAGTAGTAGAGACTACCTTGGTCGGGACTCTGTTTAGTAAGTAAACAGCTGTCTTAAGCGCATAGCCCCAAAAGGATTTTGGAAGAGTTGCATGATTCATCATAGATCTAACCATGTCCATCAAGGTTCGGTTACGCCTCTCAGATACACCATTATGCTGTGGTGTATATGGCGGAGTCCATTGAGACAATATCCCATTGTCCCTAAGATAATCTTGAAACTCTTGACTCAAGTATTCACCACTCCGATTGGATCGAAGTATCTTAATACTTTTGCCAAGCTATTTCTCTACTTCACTTCTGAACTCTTTGAATTTCTCAAAAGCTTCAGATTTGCCTTTCATTAAGAACACATACCCGAATCGTGAGTGATCATCGATAAAGGTAATGAAGTAGCTATAACCTCCTTGTGCAAGAGTTGACATTGGTCCACATACATTAGTATGTTTTAGACCAAGCAATTCTCCCACTGGTTTACCTTTTTCGGAAAAGGGTAATTTGGTCATCTTGCCTTTTAAGCATGATTCGCATGTATCAAATGAACCGAGTTCAAATGATTCCAAAATTCCACATCAGTGTAATTTGGTCATGCGTTTCTTACTTACATGGCCAAGACGACAATGCCACGTATAGGAGTCTATTTGATTATCTATTCGAGCACGTATGTTGATAACTTCGATATTGAAAACATCACCAGATAAATCTAACGTGTAGATACCATTGTATAAAGTTCTGGTCCCATAAAGAACACCATTTAAAGTTATGTAACAGTAATTGTTACTAAAAGTTAAATGATAACCCTTTTCATTCAAGCATGAAATAGATACAATGTTCTTTATTAACGAAGGAACAAAATAACAATTATCCAATTCTAAGACAAGTCCAGTAGGGAGCTTTAGCAAATATGTTCCGATGGCAACAGCAGCAATCTTTGCTCCATTTCCAACTCGCAAATTCGCTTCTCCCTTGACGAGTCTTCTTCTATTCCTTAGCCCCTGTATGTCATTACATATATGTGAGCTACACCCAGTATCAAGTACCCAGGTGGACGAGGAAATAGAGTGACATTCAATAACGAAGATACCTGAAGAGGATGGGGCATTAGATGCCTTCGTCTTTAAGGACTCAAGATAAACCTTGCAGTTTCTTCACCAGTGACCCTCCTTGCCGCAGTGATGGCAAGTGCTTTTGGTGCCTTTTCAGTCTTTTTGGTCTTTTTCTTCTTTCCCTTATTCTGTTCTTTAGGCTTCCTCCTAGAGCCTTTCTTTGAGGAACCAACTAACAGTACCGTCTTCTGATCCTGCTTTACAGAAGGCTCTACAGTCTTCAGCAGGTTGAGCAACTCAGGAATGGTAGTCTCCAGCTTGTTCATCCGATAGTTCATCACAAATTGTGAGTAACTCTTGGGCAAACAATGCAGAATTAAGTCAACACTTAGTTCGTGATCCATTGCAAATCCGAGTGTGCCTAGTCGCTCAATGTACCCCAACATCTTCAACACAAACTATGAGACAGAAGTGCCTTCCTGCATCATAGAGATGAAGAGGAGTCTGGAGACCTCGAACCTTTCAGATCTCGCCTGCTCGTCAAACAGCTCATGAAGATGGAAGATGATGGTATGAGCATCCATATGCTCATGCTGCTTTTGCAGCTCAGGTACCATAGCGGCCAGCATGATGCAACTCCCAAGTTCAGAATCAGCCACATGTTTCTGATAGGCCACTAACTGGTCTGGAGTTGCATCTTCTGGAGGATGGTTGGGAAGTTGTTCTTCAAGGACATAAGCAAGCTTTTCTGCCTTGAGGACTATCCTCAGTTTTTGAAGCCAGTCCATAAAGTTTGGCCCAGTCAGCTTATTGGTGTCCAAAATGGAACGCAAATTCAGAGAAGGCATGATCAAGTGATTATCCTAGAAATACAAATTGAGCTTATGTGAGAAGAATGATAAAGAATGCATCAATATACATTAATTAAATCCTATTTATTTTTCGAATTGAATAACCCTTTTTATCAATTCGGGAGATCGTACGAACATCTCCAAATAGGTTGATATCCAACCATAGATAAGAACAACCATGGCTAGAGTCGATCAAGTTATTCTTAGTTATGAAGGTTGGTAATTATACCGATTACATATTATACATATGTAACTATCACATTATGCTATCAACTAATTGAATATTTACATAAATCATTGGGTTGTTAACTCATTAACAAGTATGCAACAATATACATAGCACCCAACTGCACCTCTCTTTACATCGACCTTAGCTGTGGCACAACAAATCGATGCTCCAAGCTTAAGGCTGACCCATTAATCAAGAAATAGTTTTAATATGATTGGAGCTCATTCAACCATTTAGTTAGGCTTGGATGTGTCCAACAACCAAAATTAAGGATTGACCTCTGACTCCAACTATATTAATCATAAACTAATTCCATGGTTTGAACATGTTGAGGTTCAAGCCGGGCATGGATATGTCCATCAACCCAAACGAGAAACAAAACTCCGGTTCTAACCATATTAATGGAAGGTGTTGGCCTTAATATTTTGTAAGGGGTTTTGGGTCTCATCCTTTTCCTTTTAAGCACATTCATGACATATAATTATGTCATGTTCTAACGATTTCCTTAATAAAGTATGTATGTGACTTAATTTATCAAGTCTCATTAATTGAATTAGGAACCAGATTTCCTAATTCTAATTTCACACTTTATTCAAGGAATTGTTTTGGGAAACAATTTTCTAAATTGTCATAATCAATTTCGGAAATAATATGTTTAAGACTTTGATTTCTCTAAATCAAATCTTATTAAATTAAGAGACAGATTCCCTTAATTCAACCACATATTATTTTCATGAAAATCTTATTTAAGGAAATAAACTCTATAGGAAACAATTTTTCCTAATTAATTTTGGAGACAACAATATGTAAGAGCATCACCTCATAAATCAAATAAGGAAATTATCATTTGAGAATCAACTCAAAAATTTTCAAGATTTGATCACATATTTTATTTATGGATAATTAATTACAACAAATTATTTACTTTGGGTGGCTCCCCGAGGCACTCCCCAAAGAAAAGAAATTTGTTGTAAATCTAATTTGGCCTACTCCCCGAGGCATAACCAAATTAAACTTGACAATTAAAGAACTTGTTAATAATATAATTTGGATAGCTCCCCGAGGCCTACCCAAATCAATTTTAACAATTCATATTCAAAATAGGAAATTAAATTATAACAACTAACTTTAATTTGGGTGGCTCCCCGAGGCACTCCCCAAAGTAAAGAATTTTGTTAATAATTTAAAAACCAATTTGAATTTAATTGTTAATTAATGTTTCCATAAAATGTCTAGACTTTCATGAAAAGAAAGTGCCCAAAATTACTAGCTTTCCATAAATGGAATGTTTCCAAAATTAAAAGGCTTTCAGAATTATTGTAAGTTTCTGGTACAAAGAAAACTTACGTATTTCCAAAATTGGAAAATTTCCAAAATTAGGAAATTTCCAAAATTGGAAAGTTTCCAAAAATGAAAAGTTTTCACAATTATCATAAAATTTCAGAAACAGAGATATTTCAAAAGTTTACTAAATTTCATGAGAATTTCCAAACTTTGAAATTTCTAAATCTAAAATTTACAATAATTCGAAAGTTTCCATAATTGGAAAAATTTCCAAAATTGAGATCATGACAAAGTTTTCCGCAAAACAATTATATGATTATATCGAACACTAACTGGATCTGATACTACTATTGGGACCGGGTGCATGCCGACGCGGACACATATTGTAATTGTTACATAATACATGCAGCGGAAACAAAAACATGAATAATTTCCTATTTATTCTAACACATATCCTAAGCATGCAATGTGTTCACATAATCGTAATATAAAATTTTTGCAGAAAAGGAAATTACTCTACGAATTACCTTGCGTAACTTGGAAGAAGGGACGAGATCCAACCGTTAGCGTCCCTTGAAAGCTCCGCCTCTATTCGTATCCACGCCGAGTATTGTCGGGATGACTTCGCTAAGCCATGAGTTTCGTGTTCACGAGAACTACACCAAGGTTGGCCGAAGAGGAAGATCGTCACAAGGAAGAACTTCGTCGCCATGATGCTTCTCCTTGTGCTCACTGCAAGAAGAAAGAAGGAAGGCCTATGACCGGCCAAGAGAGAGGGAGAAAAGAAGAGGAGAGAGCCCAAGCAATTCTTGGATGGATCCCTTCCATGGCACCCCTTGGGTCCTTTATATAGGGAGAGGTTTCTTAATTCCCAAGCAAACCTCTCCTTGATTATGGAATAATTTCTCAATCAATCCATAATCAAGGCTCTCATGATAAAGCTTCTTCTTCTTGATTATGGAATAATTTCTCAATCAATCCATAATCAAGGCTCTCTTTCATTTGGCATGATTATATACAATTTATAAAACAAACCAACCATTAGTTCATTATATAAAAATTTATAAAACAAACCAACCATTGGTTCATTATAAAAATTATATATATAAAATTTATATAACCTTTTATAAAATAAACCAACCTTTGGTCTATTTTATAAAACAAACCAAAATAGCCTTATCCTCTTATGGTGGTGGCCGACCATGACAAGAAGAGAGGAGGGCCCCTCCTTGGCCGGCCCATCTAACCCCAATTGGATCAAATCCCTTAATGAATTAAACTTATTTAATTCACCTAATAAGTCTTTAAAAGACTTATTCATTCTGTGCTTCCGATGCGTCTGACATAAATTCAATTTTGACTATTATTTGGACTTATCAAAAATAGTCTATCTCGATTGGAGAATCCAATTCTCAACTCGTTTTAAATCCTTCAAATTACTCGTAATGCGTGTGACCAAATAGGCTTTCAATTTATGTTGGTCGTCCATAATTAACTAATTAATTATAGAACGATCTTGAGTGACACCTAGTAGTACATCATGATCCCCAATTAATTGAAAGGTCAACGGTTGACCTCAGAAATTATTCTGAAACCCTTTAGCAGCTATAATGAATCGTGCCCCATTCCCTTCTCCATCTTATACACACATGGTTCAGGACATGGTGTATGTGTGTCAGTCCCCACTAGGCTGACTACGTCACACCTAGCCCAAGTAGCGTTTCCTCGTCCTATGGATTCTAATTACTCTCATGTATTTAAGAGATTCATACTCTGAACATGTCATGCTCTGGCCAGAGGCTTCGAGTAACAATCCGACGATAGGCCTCGGGTATACATCTCCTCGCAAGGAGTGGTGAATCCTTTGTAGGTTGTTCAAACATCTTCGGGCACTTCGGCTTATACCCAATCATCCTTGGTCCACACGTCCTTGGAGATGTTTGCTTAAGATGTCAAAGTATAAATCTCCATAACCAAGATGACTTGAACACCGCAACTCAAAGGAACATCGTACTTAAGCTGCAGTAAGAACTTCACTGACATATCTATATGTAGACTACCATATGAAGTTTTACAGCCAGTCACTCCAATGAACTAGTTCCCTTATCTAGCATTCATGTTTATCTCCGGACATCTCCATGTCACCAGCCAGTGAGAATTAGCTGATTAGAGAATAACCCATGCTAGTCTCAACAGAATTGATAGTGTCCGTATTTATCTATTCATCGACTAGGGACAATTTCAATACTTCACAATTGCACATGTAGAGATAATCACTAGTTGTGAATTCATCACAAATTCTCTCATGTTATGAATTATATTGCGGACATTCAGTAAATGAGCTTAAGATCTTAATCAAATAATCATGTATACTCAAATAGTGAATATTCATTTATTAAAAATAAATGATTACAATCATAAGGCGATTGCCTTAGGACACTTCTCTCATGTCACTAACAAACTCCCACTTGGCCTCCGAGACTCTCTAATCTCAAGACGTCCGTACCTGGATCCGTCTCTACTTTTGTCCGCAGTCCACACTCGGCTAAGTCTCCTGCCCGATCTTCCAGATTAGGTCTTCAGTGCCCAATCCTCGACCAGGTCATCTTGCCGAATTCCTCGAATCAGGTCTTCATGCCCAACCATTGGTCAGGTCTTCGGTGCCCAACCCTCGGCTAGGATATCGTGCCCAGTCCTCGACCAGGACTTCATGCTCAACCCTGCAGGTCAAGACTTCGTGCCTAGCTCAACTAGGCCTTTTCTACACACTTAGTAGAATCATCAGATCACAATATAAACTTAACATTGAACCCTTTTCCATTATCAATACTAGGTTCGATCTAGTGCTTCCGGCACCAACAATGAATTATTTTAGATCTAACATGTATTACTAAGTGGCATAAAGTTATGACCTGTAGGGTTGAGCATGAAGAGCTTGTCGAGGATTGGGCACAAAGTCCTGATTGAGGGTTGGGCATCAAAGACCTGACTAAGGGTTGGGCACGAAGACCTGGTTTGTAAGACTGAGCATGAAGACCTGACTGAGGGTCGGGCACTGATGACCTGATCTAGAAGATCAGGCAGGAGTCTTAGCCGAGCGAGGACAACGGACAGAAGTATGGACAGGTCGAGGTACGAACGTCTTGAGATCCAAAAGTTTCATAGGCCGAGCAAAAGTCCAACCTGGGTGTCGATTGGCAACAACTAACTTCTCTAGAGTGGAGTAGGTGAGGACGCATTCCCCGAAAGTTTCCCAACACAAAGTCTCAATGACATGCGTGGTATTAAGAAAACTGGATAAGTATTTCCCAGTAACCTAACTCAGTCTCAAAGGGGCATATTATCATTTCCACTCATTATAACTAATTTTAATCCGTTATTAAGTGCTTGTAGAATACAACACTCAAGATGGTTTATTGCATTTCAAATATTCCTTTTCCCTCCCTTTTTCTATATTTTTTTATATAGAACATTAATTTTCCTAAATGGGTTGACACAATCATAGCATAATCTAGTAACTAAAATATTGGGAGAGAGTCACCTACGACACCATGGTACTAATCCAACAAAATGAATCATGACTAAGTTGTTGGTGCAGTTTTCACTAATGGTCAAACTTAGATTTTGATGTATGACAAATGGGTTAAAGTTAGGGTTGTTATTTTCTAACCTTATTACCGAGTGTGCTGGATTGAAAGACTACAACCTAACGCTAGGCTGAAGTTCAAGGTTATTGAGTCCTGGCAAGAAGTCCAATTGGATCCACTGGGCCTGACAACTGGCTGAAGCCCAAGTTGGTGGAGACTTGGCATGAAGTTCAGTTGGGTCCCCAGGACTTGGATATTAGCTGAAGACCTAGTGGATTAAGAAGTTAAGTAAATATTGATGGGACCTTTCCGATTAGCTAGAGGGGGGTGAATAGCTACTTTTCAATTTTCTTCCTACATGGGTTAGCAAGCGCAAGCGAAAACTTGACTAAAACAAACTAAAACAATGCTAACACCAATCCTTTACGTGGTTCGGAGATAATACTCAATTGAGCCAGGCTCAATTGGTTACCAGGATTCATAAAGAACTAGACTTAAGCCTGGGTCTAGGGTTCGAATCCTGGGAAGGCAAAAATCCACCGACCAGGCGGTGGGAAGACCTAGTATGGTAACGACACGGTGGACGGTCGACGACCATAAGAAAAATAAGGAGTCGCCGAATGGGCCGGGTCGTTACATAAAAAGGCGCCTTTTTATTGTAACGACCCGGCCCATTTGGCGGTCCATTCGGCGACACCTTATTTTTTCTGTGGGTCGTTGACCGTCTACCGTCGACCGTGTCGTTACCTTACTAGGTCTTCCCATCGCCTGGTCGGTGGATTTTTGTCTTCCCAGGATTCGAACCCTAGACCAAGGCTTAAGTCTAGTTCTTTATGAACCCTAGACCCGTGCGAATGAGGATTTGAGCATAACAGGCCACATGTCAAGCGCCCGCTTCAACACAGGCGCCCAACCATGTAGTATAAATAGGGGTTCACCCCTTGCTTCCAGACACAATTGCTTTCAACGAATTCTTTCAAGCGCTCTGCTCCAAACACTCCGTGCTCAAGTCTCAAGCGCCAACAATGACCTGCGGCACCGATCTACGAATCTTCTCCGGTCGTCGGTATAATGGTTAATTAAGTGTTGTAATTCATTTCTGTATTCGAACTTCATTTTGTACTACTTTTTCGGAATATAGAATTTCCCATCGTAAATGGTCAAGGACCGTGGGCCTTGGAATAGGAGCCGATATAAACTCCGAACCAAGTAAAAATCAAAGTGTTAGCATTGATTTGAATTTTTCCACTGCGTAATTGCTCTTTTTAATCCAAAAAGATTTTATCGGTATTCACCCCCTCTATCGATTCTAAACGATCCCACAAGTGGTATCAGAGCGGGTGGCTCAAATATGGTGCAACCATTGATTGAGCATTTTTTTTTGGATTTTTCGTTGTTTTTAATATTTTTGTTCGTAATTTTATTCGTTCATCGAGGTTGGTGCAACACCACTCGATTTGTTTAATTATTATTTTTGCTACCGCACTACTAATCCAAGACCTAGTATTGGGACAAGATTTTTTTTGTAATTGTTTAGTTTAAATTCTATGGACAATCAAGAGTGGAACAGTGCTCGTCCACCGCTTTTCCCTGGCAAGAAATTTAGTTTTTGGAGAAATCAAATGGAATCTCATCTGAAGGCCCATATAGGCATATGGATGATAATCCAGACGGGATTCACTTTTCCCGCAGAAGATGGATTATCAGTCGCATGAGACAAACTGGATGAACCAACGCTCAACAAGATTGAGATAGATGCAAGGGCGACTGCAATCCTATAATGTGGCCTAACCAAAGAACAACTCAAACTAGTCGGACCATTCGGATGTACTAGAGAAATTGGGGAGAAGTTGATCAACCTACATCAAGAGAACTCAGACATCGAGCTCTTTGAAGAGGTTCTATCCAGATCATTGGAAGAATCAGATGAAGAAGAAGATCAGGTAAGCTATCTCGCACTCTCGGCTCAAGCACAAGTAGCTGAGACAGAATCAGTACCCGACTTCGAAATCGACTTCAAACTAGAATCAGAAGATGAGTTTGCTGAGACCGAATCTTTACCTAATTTTGAATTTTCTTCTAAATTAACATTACATGAGTAAACTAATACTACAATGGTCGAGAAAAGTATAGCTTGTATCGCAGGGGAAACTCCAAGAGAAGAAGAAGCAACAATTAATATCCGAGTCTGACTCAGATTTAGAATCTGACGACAACGAAGTAAAATTGGTCCTTTAGGCTCGTGACTACTACAAGATGTTGATGAACCAAACGAGAAAAAGGAAGACGACAAAAATCAAGGGGGAGATTCCCAACAAGGAATCAAAAGGCAACATTGTAAATTCAAATTTTAAAGGTCACATAATATGTTATAAATGCAGGGAGAGAGGACACTACCATAACCAGTGTCCTACTCGCAAGAGTCAATCTTCACCACCTACGACAAAGGAACAAGTTTCAGGAGTACGAAAAGACAAGAGTCACATTCAATGCTTCATGTGCCAGAAGTTCGGGCATTTCACAAGTAAATGCATAAAAGGAACCCCCAAGGATACTGGGCAAACAACCGAGAAAGGTAAATTGACCTTGTATGAAAATCCAGAGTGTACCTCAAATATTAATAACCTGCCCAAACACACTTGGTCAAATTCAAATAGCTTAATTGAATCATGTAGATTAATTAAGACAAATTTTAGAAAATTAAATCAAGAAAATGATACTCTGAAAAGTAAGGTTGATATGCTAGAGAATCTATTTCACAATCTTGCTGACTTTGAAAATCTGGTGTTTTACTCCAATTATGACTTTTCTTAGATTAGTTTCTTGAATAATTGATTGTTGCTTGATTATTTTATTTTTTGCAATTTTATTATGCTTAAACTTAGGAATGGTTAGTTAAGGACAAAAGATTTATCTGAAACTTGAACATCATAGTATTAGGTGGAGGTGAGATGATAATACGTTAGGGAAGCCCTTCTAAAAAGGTCAAGTGGGGTAAGGTGTACCCTACTTGGTTTGTTTAGTTTGGTGGAACCAGCCGAAGCTACCGAACTAAATCCTAAACTAGTTAGACCAAAATTTCTCAAGAAGTAATTTGAAAATGAACTTTCGGTAAAAGGCTTTGTCAAGGAAAGTGTTGTTGCTCCAATAAGGCTACGATAGAAGAAGACATCGGTGCCTCACCAAGACATAGAAGCCAATTATTGAAACTCATTTTTAAATTACTATTTGATAAATTAATCTAACACAAGTTTCAATTAAATCTTAGATTTAACATTAATCGAAAGACAAAAATAATACATCTCACAAAACAGATAAGGAAACCTATTTTGTCACATAGAATTGGGTGAGATGTCTAGGACCTAACAATTTAGTTCAACCCAACTCTACAATTTTTTTCAAAATTAATTCAACATTTTTTTCAAAAATTAAATTCAACATTTAATTAAACTCACTTTATTTTTTTTGACAAAACTTAATGATGTCAAAAATAACTTATCAAACTAAGCTTTGAATGTAATTATACTAAGATCTAGGACTTGATTAGCTTAATTATTGATTGGTCAAACTTGGTCAACATGGTCAAACTCGGTCAACACGGGCGCTCCATACTTTTTCGACATTCAAGGCAGTCAAACATGCCAAAAGGTTGAGCACCCAGAACTCAGGCGCCCGAGAAGCAATCGGGCACCTCAATCCCCATCACGGGTGCCCAGGCTCCCTCACAGGCGCCCGTGATAAGCTATATAAACCCTTCACGGCCAGCCCTCTTCTCCCACACCTCAAACCACTCCTTCCTCATACTCTCCTCACTTCTAAGGCGCCCTAGAGCTCACACTCTCCCTCGACTACTCTACTTTCACGTTGCCGCCTCAGTATGACTTAATTATGCATTTACGGTTGATTTTATAATTTAATTTCATTAAATAAATGCATATTTTTACATGTCTAGTAAACGCCGAGTTACACAAATCAACCCCGGGGTCGAGCCTAGCTGAGACCCTAGGTTCCCCACCTTGGCCTTATTCAATAAGTTCGCACATAGCACCTATAAACCCATCAAGGCGCACTATTTGAATAAAACTTCTTTATTCACTCTTGCCCCTTAGCTATAGATGTTATCAACTTTTACCAGCTAGACCAACTTGTATATTGTACTAGTCCAGTCAACACGACCTTATGTGCTGAATTCTACAATAACATGGTCAAAATTGATGACCTCTGTTACTCTACCACTGTATAGACCATTCCACTCACTATCACACCCACTCTGTTTAACCGTTTTCTTGGACAACGATCTTCTTAGTCCACATTTTGTTGTTATCAATCGACAGATCTACCCTTTGCTCCTCCCTATTTACATATCACTCTTGATACTCTTTATTCTTACTTTTTCGGAGAGGAGAGGGACCCCATTGTACAAAGATTTTAGTCTGTCGATCTGCGCATATAGGACTACGCTCTTTACCAAGTCCTGGTCCACTGCATTCTTCCGTTGACCTCTCGAGATGTTGCAGCTATGTGACCATTCCACACTTTCCTTCTCTATGCGATGATCCACCACCTGGACATAGACATTGGTCTACATATGTTCCGGACGATCATTTACGCGTCTAGTATATCCACTCATTCCCGAGTTTGCACGTCCTACTGTCACGTTATCACTTCTCTCCTTCATCACCATGGTCACAACATCTCTGTTGGGGAGGTCATCACTATGACCAAGTTCGATGAGATAGGGACTAGGAACTTTTCTTTAGCGGCCATAGACATCTTGCCCACCGGGGTTTTATCATGGAGACGACGAGGGGATCGACACCAGATCGATTCGGACGACGAGGTGGACGTCGACGTAGCCGATCACACTGCCTAGATCAAGGAGAATCTATGAGAGCCTCCACCACCGACTATCGACCAAAGCTTGGCACGATTACTGACGGAGGTCCACAGTCTCCGAGAGGAGATGGAGGCCCATCACGTCGAGTACATGGATACCCTTCAGGCCGAACACGATGCAAACTAGCCCTGTCACGATGAGATGATGTCTATGTTTCGGTCGTGGCACCCCAGTCCATTTTGGCCCCCTGGCCCATCATCCTAGATCTGAGTTGTATTCCTGATGACTTGACTTTCCCTAGGGTGTAGGGTTGACTTGTTGACTCACATTGTCATGTTGACTTAGTCTGATCCTTGTGTTGACTTATTAACTTTCGCCACTTCTATTTAATTATCTACTACTTATCTGCTTCATACTTGACTATTTATTTATCTGCTTTATAATTAACTGATATGTTAGGGTTGTGCTTAGTAGAATAGGTCTGCTCTAATTTTTTTCCAAAAATCTTTTATATTTGCAAATTTTTTTAAAAATCATTTCTTTTATTAAGTCTTGAAATTTTAAAATTATTTTCTGACTTAGATTTTTCAAAAATTTACCCCTTCAAAACTAGGATTTTTCTACACAAATGGACTTAGCCTAGGCTTTAACTCTAGAATTGCATGCACCTATAGATCTAGAAGCCAGCATCTCACAAGTATCTTAGGACACTTTGATTGATAACCTAGACTAGGTTGAGATGCTTATGTCTATGCCTTGACTCAAGATGCTTTAAGTCAATGCATCTAGAGTAGTTGGGGCGATAAATACAATTGAACAGCAATCAAGTTAAGTGTTCAAGCTTAGAAAATCTAACTTGATCTGATCACTTAACTTGACTAACCCCAGTGAAAACTACTGTTATATAACAGTTATAGTAAGTAGCTAACTGGGTTAGACAAGACCCGAACAAGTTCAGTTTAATTGGTTTGATCCTTTTTGTTGCTTGGGTTCAATAGAATTGGTTCAATACGTATTTAAATTTGTGTAACTGGCTTTACTTTAAGTGAAATTGATTCGCCATTGGTCTTCTATCAATTTTTTTTTTGATATATGGCAAAGGGCGAGAGAGAAAAGAAGAGAGTAAAAATTTTTAAATTTTTAAATTTTTTATTCAAAAAATAAAGTTAAATTTTTTTTCCAATGGTAAAGTAAATTTTGAAGGGCATTTAGGCATCATATTTTCAAGTGCAGATTTTTCAAAAATATTTGTTAAGTGCACAAGTTTATTTAAGTATTTTTTTTTGGCACAAATTTTTTTTAAGTGAAAATCTTTTCTAAATGCACAAAATTGTTTTTAAGTGCACAAATTTTCTAAGTATTTTTCTAAGTGCACAAATGTTTCTAAATAAAATATTTTTATTTTTCTAAGTGTATAAAATTTTTCTAAGTCAAATTTTTCTAAGTGCACAAAATTTTTTTAAGTAAATGTTTTTTTCAAAATTTATTCTAAGTGAAAAACTTTTATAAAGCAAAATTTTTCTAAGTGCAAATGTTTTGGCAAAAAGTTTTTTTTTAATGTTTTAAGTGGAAAATCTTTGTATGTATGGAAATGCTTTGCAAAACACTTAGTCAAAATTTAAACACTTATACTTTTTGAAAAACTACATATCATTAAAAACATCAGAGCGAGAATTATTATTTCAGGGGGAGCTTAGTAAATATTTTTCAAAAAGTGATTTTCTTAGAATAAACATGCTTGTTATATATGCTTTAAATGATTTAAACTTATCTTTTTGAACCTAGTTGCTATAAATCAAAAAGGGGGAGATTGTTGGTGCCGGATGCACCAAGATCGAACTTGTGTTTTGATAATGGCAAAGGGTTCATAAGTTAAGGATTTATTGTGATCTAACGAAGTTATTCAAGTGTGCAGGAAAAGTCCTAGGTACACTAGGCATGAAGTCCTGATTCTAGGAATTGGGCAATAAGTCCTGGCCGAGGGTGATAGATTGATTGTGTCCGCTAGAGGGGGGGTGAATAGCGAATTTCGAACCCCTTTCTTCCTACACGGTTAGTTGCACAGCGGAATATACAATAAAAACAATAAGACAAAAACTAACCAATGCTAACACAGAAGATTTACTTGGTATCCACCCCGGACGGGTGACTAATCCAAGAATCCGTCGGTGGATCACTCCCCGGATAACCTCCGGCTAACTCTGTCGCTCCTTGTGGGTGGAGAAACCTCGCCACAACACCTTGGCACGACCTGAGCACAAAGACTACTATCTTGCCTTTAACCAAGACATGATTCGTCAAGAATCTCAGCCACTATGAAGTCCTCATTAAATAGGACTCGGGCAGAAACCCTCGCCACCAGTTGACTGCTCCCAAGGCAGTCGTGCCACTGAAATTCGACCGTTGCACCCCAACGTTCGAATTCTCACCAACTCACCACCACCTACCAGTCGACTGCCCCCAGGGCAGTCGACTGGTCCCAGGCCAGAGCCCTTCTGTGAGTTCCATTAGTCGACTGCCCCCAGGCCAATCGACTAGTCTACTCAGCCACCTAAGGTTACCCTTCCTGAGTACATTTCACACCGCACTCAAACCCTAGGATTTCCCGAGTATAATGACACAACACTCGTACCCTCACAACTCGTCTGACTCCTCATCTGCGCCTCCACTATTGCCTTCGCGCCCTCTTCATCTTCGTCTCCCGTCCCTCGGATGCACGCAAGCCTCCAGCTTGCCTCCATGCCATCCTTCACGCATGCCTTGAAGTCCGTGCCCATCAGCTCATCGTCCCTGCTCTCCAAGGTCCCTCGGGTGCACACAAGCCTCCAGCTTGTCTCCATGCCACCCTTCGCCGTACTGAGGTCGTCCAGTCATGTCCATATATGTAACCTGTACAACCTGCACACTCAACATACACATATAAGAACACAAGGGTAAACCTAACTTAAACCCTTCGCCAAAACATCAAAACACTTGGTCATTCCGGACCACAGATTGCCTCAACAGAGGGTTGGGCACCTAAGTCCTGACATAGGGTTAGGCAATAAGTCCTGGTTGCGGACTGGGCACGAAGTCCTGATTCGAGGAATTGGGCAATAATTCCTGGCCGAGGACTGGGCACCGAAGACCTGACCGAGGGTTGGGTTATAAGTCCTGGTCGCAGACTAGGCACAAAGACCTAATCTGGAGGATTGGGCAAAAGTCCAACCGGAGGAGTCGGTTGGCAAAAAGGTAAACTCTCCTGAGAGGAGTAGGTGAGGACGCGTTCCCCGTAGGAGGGAACACTAGGCGTTGGTTCGACCTAGGGTTCCATTTCGGAAGCCCAAAGTCAGAACCAAGACAGCTTAGGCTATTAATTGTGCTTAACTTATAAATTATTTTTTTATTATTTGTGTTTTGGAACTAACCCTGGTTGCAGGAACAATGGTTGAAGGTTTCTACTCCTAAGCGCCTGAATGGAGTTAGACGCCTAATCATATAGGCACCTGTATGGTGACAGGCACCCAAGAAGGGCTATTTCTAAGCAATCTCGAAGCAAGCCTCTACATCAGCAAATGAGGCGCCTGTGTTGATACAGGCGCCCTAGTCAGCTCAGGTGCCCCAGTTGAAGGGATAAGCGCTGGACAATTCTGCGGATAAGGATTCGCGCAGAACAGGACATGTGTCAGGCGCCCCCTTCAACATAGGTGCCCAAGCATGCAGTTTAAATAGGGGTTCACCCCTTGGTTCCAAACACAATTGCTTCCAATGAATTCTTTCAAGCACTCTGCTCCAAACACTTCGTGCTCAAGTCTTAAGCACCAACGACGACCCGCAGCTCTGATCTACGAATCTTCTCCGTCGTCGGTATAATTGTTAATTAAGTGTTGTAATTAATTTCTGTATTCAAACTTCATTTTGTACTACTTTTTCGGAATATAGAATTTCCCATCGTAAACAGTCAAGGACCGTGGGCCTTTGAGTAGGAGCCGATCTAGACTCCGAACTAAGTAAAAATCAATGTGTTAGCATTGATTTGAATTTTTCCACTGCGTAATTGCTCTTTATAATCTGAAAAGATTTTATCGATATTCACCCCCCTCTATCGATTCTAAACGATCCCACACTTCGCTCACCAGGACTTAGTCCAACCTAACTTCACTCACTTGGACCCAGCTTCACTCACTAGGATTTACTTCACCTAGCTTCACTCACTAGGATTTCCTTCACCTAACTTCCCTTGCTAGGAACCGGCTGTTGGTGCAGACAGCACCCAAGTCGAACCTGTGTTTTGATCAATGGCAAAGGGTTTAAAAGTTAAGATGATGTGTTTATCTAACATACTACTTGAGTGTGCAGATTAAAGTCCTAGCGAAGGACTGCTAGGCACCTAGCGAAGGACAGCTAGGCATCGGAACCCTAAGACCCAGCGAAGGGCTGCTGGGCACCTAGCGAAGGGCTGCTAGGAGTCAAAGACCTGGCGAAGGACTGCTAGGCACCAGGCGAAGGACTACCTGGAACTGAAGACCTGGCGAAGGACTGCTGGGCACCAGGCGAAGGACTGCCTGGAACTAAAGACCTGGCGAAGAACAGCTAGGCACCTGGCGAAGGACTGCTGGGCAAAAGTCCAACCGAAGGAGCCGGTTGGGATCAGGTAAATTCTCCTGAGAGGAGTAGGTGAGGACGCGTTCCCCGTCGAGGGAACAGTAGGCGTCGGTTCGACCTAGGGCTCCATTTGGGAGACCCAAAGTCAAAACCAAGACAGCTAAGGCTGTATAAAACTAATACTTGATTGCTTTATGTTGTTTTGGACTAACCCTGGATGTAGGACCGAAGGAATGAGTGTCTGCAGCTCAGAGCGCCTCAAAGGAGAGAGGCAACAGCTGAGTAGGGCGCCCCCAATGTCCCGGGCGCCCCCAAGGTCAAGGCAAAACAAGTTAAGTAAGAAACCGCTTCGCAAGCTTACTGGGGGGGCGCCCCCATGCTCCCGGGCGCCCCCAGGCACCAGGGCGCCCCCAGTGCCCAGGGCGCCCCGCGCCTAAGCCAGCGAAGATGATAAACCTCATCCAGCCGAGAAGCCCGCTGAAAGAGTCAACCAGGGCACCCCTGCTTCCCGGGCGCCCCCATCAAGGTTCGATCCCTATTTTGGAGGGATAAAACGCTGACCGAGACTCTTGCGGATCAAAGGCCACGTGGAGGGCGCCCCCAACGTCCAGGGCACCCTCAGACCTACTATATAAAGCCCTCGACCCCCAAGGCTTCTCAACAACTTCTTCCAACGCAAACACGCTCTTCTACTAAAGCGCTTCGCTTCGGAAACCTCCCAACTCGAGATACAAGCGCCGACGACGTCCCTCTGCTCCGAGATACATTCCACACCGGACGTCGGTAATGAAGAGATGACATTTCATTTGTTTTATACTACAACTGTAATCTTTCTGTAAAACTCTTTGCGCATATAGAATTGCCCCCAGTAAACGGTCAACGATCGTGGGCCTTGGAGTAGGAGCCGACCGCGACTCCGAACCAAGTAAAAATCTTGGTGTCTGCGTGCTGTTTATTTTAATTTTTCCGCTGTGCATTCTCTATCTTACAATCCGAAAAGTTTTACGATATTCACCCCATCCCTCTATCGTTTTCTCTCGATCCAACAAGTGGTATCAGAGCGGGGAAGCTCAAATTTGGTGCAATCACCAGTTTGAGAATTTTTTGATTTTTTTTTAATTATTTCTTTTCTGCTTTTTCGAATTTTTATCGTTAATCGAGACCGGTGCGACACCCCTCGATAATTATTTTTCTTTATCCCGCACTACTAATCCAAGACCAAGTCTTGGGATATTTTTTTCTTTTGTTTATTATTATTTCAGAGAAATTCTTAAATGGCCATGCAAGAAGGCTTCAACACCGCAAGACCACCGCTCTTCAGTGGGGAGGACTTCTCCTACTGGAAGAGCAGAATGGAGGTCCACCTGAAAACTCAGGTGGACACGTGGATAATCATCCAGTCTGGACTGGAGATTCCAAAGAACACTGAAGGAGTGCCACAGCCGTACACTGAGTGGGATACCGCTCTGAAAAGAAGAATTGAAGCCGATGCGAAAGCGACTCAGACCCTTCAATGCGGCCTGACCAAGGAAGAGTTGAATCGGGTTGGACCATTCAACAGTGCCAAGGAGCTGTGGGGCAAGCTGATCGAGCTGCACGAAGGAACTTCCAACACTCGAATCAGCAAGAGAGATCTCCTCCTGAACAAGCTGTACACGATCAAGATGAATGACAACGAAACAGCAGCCCAGCTCCATGCCAGAATTCAGGAGTTAATGAACGGACTACACATAATCGGTCACAAGGTAGAAAACCGTGACCTGATAAGGTACGCTCTTAATGCTTTCCCGAGAAACACCTTGTGGGCATCCATGGTAGATGCATACAAGGTTTCAAGGGACCTTTCAAAAATAAAGTTAGATGAACTATTTTCTGAATTGGAATTGTATGAGCAGACTAACTGCACTCTGGCTGAGAAAAGCATCGCTTTTCTTGCAGGTAAAGCTAGAAAGACAACCAAGAACAAGCCTCAACCTGCACCCGAGTCTGATTCAGATTCAGACTCAGAAGACACCGAGGGAAATCGACCGAAGCTGGTTCGGCTAGCCCGAGACTACTATAAAGAACTGAAGAACCAGACCAACAGAAGAAAAGCCAGTCATAGAAAGGAAGAACCAGCTAAACCCTCAAATGACAAAAATAAACCAAACGTGACCTGCTACGAGTGCAAGAAGAAGGGTCACTACAAGACGGAGTGTCCGAACCTAAAGGAGACCAAGAAGACTAGAAGGAAGAAGGCACTTCAGGCAACCTGGGACGAGTCCTCCTCCGAAGAAGAAGAAGAGGTCCCATAGTCAAACCTGCTAGCCCTAACTGCCTCAGAAGAAATCGAAACCGAGTCAGAGTCGGAGCCGGACGATGGCAAACTTACGTTCTCAGAAGACGGCGAAATAACTATAAGTGGTTTTTCAAGAATTCAATTAAATGAGTTAATTACCTATCTTTCTCGAGATTTGGCAAAAGCTAAACTCCGAGTCGAATCTCTCCGACAGGAAGTAAAACTCTTGAAAGAGAGAGCTGACTCTAGATCCTTAACCGAGAAGGTTTAAGAAGGATCCTCTACTCAAGTTGAAAAACTTGAGAAAGAGAACTCCTCCTTGAAAACTCAAGTTAAGGACCTTAGTTAGCTATAGAATGATTCACTTCTGGTTCCTAGGGTTTTGACATGATTCTTGGAAAATAGAAGTCAGTTCTAAATCGATCCGGATTAGGCTATAGAACCAAATCTAGGCAAAGATCCTACTATGCTGTACTGAACCAGTCCATACCTAAAGTTCAAGTATGGGTACCCAAACTGTGCCTAAACAAACAAACTGGATCAAATCACTATTGGATCCCCAGGGACAAGATTCACATCTTGCCAAACCATTATCATGGCTTTAGTCCAGGGGGAGCCAAATTAAAAACAATATTTATTGTTAGATAAAATTCAATTTTTGTTTGCAAATTGCATGATTGAGTGTTTATTTATTTCCTGCAAATTATCATGCTTAGACTTAGGAATGGTTAGTTTAAGGACTGAACCAACTTAACTGTAATTTAAACAACATAGTATTGGGTGGAGGTGAGATGATAGTACGTTAGGGAAGCCAATTCTAATAAGGTCAAGTATTCTCTACTTAGTCTCTTTAGACTGGTGAAACTAGTCGAAGCTACCGATCCAAGACACCAAACTAGTTAGACTAGAATTTTTCAAGGACTAATTTTGAAAATGAAATTTCATTGAAAGGCTTTGTCAAGGAAAGGGTTGATGATCCAATAAGGCTACGGCCAAAGAAGGCCTAGTGTCTCGCCAAAACCTGGAAGCCAATTTTTGAAATTCAAATTCAAATTATTCTTTGTAAAATTCGAATCTAACACAAATTTTCAGTTAATTGTAGATTTAAACATTTTTGTTAAACATAATCTCAAAATCAACTGTTTTCAAAATTAATACAACTTTTTTAAAATAAATCATAATTTTTTTAAAATAATTCTATCTACCAAAACCTGTCTCACAAAACCCATAAGGCAAACGTGATTGATAACCTTAGAATTGGGTGAGACAGACTAGGCTGTGAAAATCAATTTAAGCTATTCCTAATTCTAATTGGATCCAAATCAACAAAACTCTTTATGTGTAGGAACATAAAGATTTGGACCAATGGATGTTGGATAGCGGTTGCTCCAGACACATGACTGGAGATAAATTGAAATTCACCAAACTCAAGTTCAAGAACCTAGGCTCAGTGGCATTTGGCAACAATGCTACACTCAGGGTAATTGGGTCAAGTAATATTGAACTTAAATCTGACTTTGTTATTATGAAAGTGCTTTTGGTTGACAATTTTAATTTTAACTTGCTTAGCATAAGTCAGTTGTGTTATTCTGGTTATGTAGTCACCTTCAACAATTCTAACTTCCTGATTAGAAACCTACAAGACTCGGAAATCATGCTTAAGGGCACTAGGAAAAATAAGTTTACACTATAAACCTACCCCTAGTACCTAAATGTATGTTAACTCAGTTAGAACAATCAAACCTTGGCATAGGAGATTAGGTCACACTAATCTGAGAATTATTTCAAAAATCACCCAACTAGGCCTAATTAAAGGTATCCTTAAAATTAAGAATCATTGAAACCTAATATGTGAACCATGTAATCAAGGTAAACAAACCAGGTCTAATCACAAACTAATCTAATCTGATCAAACTCAAACCACATTTGAGCTCCTGCACCTTGACCTATTTCATTCACATGGAGCCAAGTCACTAAGCGGAAATCGGTACTGCTTAGTAATAGGTGATGATTACTCTAGGTTCACTTGGGTTAGGTTTCTAAAAACCAAAGATGAAACCCTAAACCTATTTAATGAATTTTGTAAGTTAATTGAAAATCAAAACGATACTAAAATCAAAAGACTTAGGAGTGACCACGGGGGAGAATTTGAAAATCAACGGTTCGAGAAATTCTATAAGGTAAATGGGTACATACATGAATTTTCGTGTCCTAGAACCCCCCAGTAAAATGGGATAGTCGAAAGGAGAAATAGAACTCTACAGGAAGCCGCTAGGACTATGCTCAACGAATTTAACCTAGTCAACCAATATTGGGCAGAAGCAGTCAGCACGGCTTGCTACATTCAAAATAGGGTTCTGATTAACAAGCGACACAACAAAACACCCTACGAATTATACTACCATAGACTTCCAAATCTACACTACCTATGGGTATTTGGATGCAAAGTCCATATCCTAAAGACTAAAGACTATCTAGGAAAATTCCAGTCTAAGTCAACCCCAGGTATCTTCCTAAGGTATTCAACCACAAGTAGAGCCTATAGGGTTTACAATAAACAAACCAAGAAAATTGAAGAAACAACCAATTTAATATTTGATGAAGAAATTAACTCAAAACCTGATAATCCAAATCAAACTTCATCAAATACTGATCAAGAAGATAATAAACAAACAGTTGAACCCTTAATTGAACCCTTAAATGAACTAACTATTGAACCAATTAATGAGTCAGTTGAACCAAATGTTGAACCAAATATTGAATTAAATATTGAACAAAATCAACCAGCCGGACCTGAGGCTGAACCAAGTTCAAGAAAAACCAAGAAACCCAGACTTAGTCACCCAACTGATCAAATTGTGGGTGATCCAACTTTAGAAGTCAGAACTAGGTCTTCCTATAGAAACCTTAGTCAGATAGCAATGATTTCAAAAATAGAACCTAAGACTATAGAGGAAGCCCTACCTGATCCTGATTGGATCATAGCTATGCAAGAAGAGTTAGCCCAATTTGAGAGAAACCAAGTCTGGGAATTAGTACCTAAACCTGATGGTAAATCCGTCATTGACACTAAGTGGGTTTTTAGGAACAAGTTAAATGATCAAGGAGAAATAGTTAGAAATAAAGCCCGCTTAGTAGCGAAAGGATTTAGTCAGGTAGAAGGGTTAGATTATGATGAAACCTATACCCCGGTAGCTAGACTTGAATCCATTAGGATGTTACTAGCCTTTGCATCCCATAAAGGATTTAAACTATACCAAATGGATGTAAAGTCAGCCTTTCTAAATGGATTCATTAAGGAATAAGTCTATGTAGGACAACCCCCTAGTTTTGAGGACTTAGAAAGACCTGACCATGTTTACAAACTTACCAAAGCACTTTATGGACTAAAACTAGCACCTAGGGCCTGGTATGAACGCTTATCCACTTACCTAATTTCTAAAGAATTTAAACAAGGACAAATCGATTCAATCCTATTTATTAAAACTTTAGGAAAAGAAATCTTTATTGTCCAAATCTATGTCGACGACATAATCTTTGGGTCCACCAACTCTAATTTTTTAAAAGAATTCGTTAAAATAATGGAAAATGAATTTGAAATGAGCTTAGTTGGTGAGCTCAATTTTTTTCTAGGGTTACAAATTAAACAAACTAGGGATGGGAATTATGTTCATCAATCCAAATATGCTAAAGAGTTAATAAAGAAATTTAAAATGGATAACTCTAAAAGCATAAGCACTCCTATGGCCACTAATATAAAAATAGATAGTGACCCTGATGGAAAATCAGTAGACCTTAAACTTTATAGGAGTATGATTAGAAGCCTACTATACCTTACAGCCAGCAGACCTGATATCCTTTTCTCGGTAGGAATGTGTGCTAGATACCAAACCTGTGCTAAGGAAACGCACTTAACGGCCCTAAAAAGAATATTAAGATACATTAAGGGCACCCTAAATGTAGGGATTTGGTATCCTAGGACCTAAACTTTTAAACTATCAGAATATTCAGACTCTGACTATGCTGGTTGTAAGCTAGATAGAAAAAGTACAAGTGGAAGCTGCCAACTCTTAGGAAACAATCTAGTAAGTTGGTGCTGCAGAAAGCAACACTCTGTAGCTTTGTCCACAATAGAAGTTGAGTATGTTGCTTTAGGAGAGTGTGTAGCACAACTATTATGGATGATGCATACTCTTAAAGACTTCCATCTTGACTACAATCAAACCCAAGTCTTCATTGATAATATAAGCTCAATTAATCTAACTAAAAATCCAATCCAACACTCCAGAACTAAACACATAGAAGTTAAACACCACTTTGTATGAGATCATGTAGCCAGGGGTGAAATAGTCCTTAAGCATATAGACTCTAAATCTAACTTAGCCGACATATTCACTAAACCCCTACCTGAGTCTGAGTTCAGCTCATTAATAAGGCAGTTGTTAGTACTATGAGAGAAGTGTCCTAAGGCAATCGCCTTATGATTGTAAACATTTATTTTAATAAATGAAAATTCACTATTTGAGTATACATGTTTGTGTATTTGATTGGGATCTTAAACTCATTTACTGAATGTCCGCAATACAATTCACAGCATGAGAGTATTTGTGATGAATTCACAACTAGTGATTATCTCTACATGTGCAATTGTGAAGTATTGAAAATATCCCTAGTCGATGAATTGATAAAACACGGACACTATCAATTCTGTTGAGACTAGCATGGGTTATTCTCTAATCAGCTGATTCTCACTGGCTGGTGACATTGGGATGTCCGGAGATAAACATGAATGCTAGTTAAGGGAACTAGTTCATTGGAGTGACTAACTGTAAAACTTCACATGGTAGTCTATATATAGACATGTCAGTGAAGTTCTTACTGCAGCTTAAGTGCGATGTTCCTTTGACTTGCGGTGTTCAAGTCATCTTGGTCATGGAGACTTATACTTTAACATCTTAAGCAAGCATCTCCAAGGAGGTGTGGACCCAGGATGGTTGGGTATAAGCCGAAGTGCCTGAAGATGTTTGAACAGCCTACAAAGGATTCACCACTCCTTGCGAGGAGATGTATACCCAGGCCTATCGTCGGATTGTTACTCAAAGCCTCTGGCCAGAGCATGTCATGTTTAGAGTATGAGTCTCTTAAATACATGAGAGTAATTAGAAATCCAAAGGACGAGAGAACGTTACTTGGGCTAGGTGTGACGTAGTCAGCCTAGTGGGGACTGACACACACAGACCATGTCCTGAACCAAGTGGGTATAAGATGGTGAAGGGAATGAGGCATGATTCATTAGAGTTGCTGAAGGGTTTCAGAATTATTTCTGAGGTCAACCGTTGATCTTTCGATTAATTGGGGGTCATGATGTACTACTAGGTGCCACTCATGATCGTTCTATAATTGGTTGATTATAGACGGCCAACATAAATCGAAAGCCTATTTAGTCACACGCACTACGAGTAATCCGAGGGATTTAAAACGAGTTGAAAATTAGATTTTCCGATCAAGAGAAATAAGTCGAATCTGAATTTATCAGAGGCGCATCGGAAGCTTAAAATGGCTAAGTCTTTTGAAGGCTTATTGGGCGAATTAAATGAGTTTAATTCGCGAGGAGATGGGCTTGGTGTGGCCGGCCAAAGAGGGTGCCCACCCTCTTTGGTTTGGCCGGCCACAATAAAGAGAGAAACCAATTTAATTGGTTTAAATTATAAAATAAATCAAGCGCGATTTGTTTTATAAAATTATGGATAAATAAATTAATTTATATAAAGAGATTTATATAAAGAAATTTATATAAAGAAAATTGTAGAAATTTATTCTTTTTATGGAAATTAAAATGAACCATGAATTGGTTTAATTTTAATTTATAAAATCAATTATGAATTGATTTTTCCATGATAAGAAAATTTCATACAAATTTTATTCCATAATTAAAAGGAGAGATGTATTTGTTTTATTATAAAGTTAGTTATAATAAAACTTGGCATAACGGAATAATTCATAAGAGAATTTATGAGATAAATTTCTTATGAAAATTTATTTCGTTAATTCCGTTAAAAGGGAGACTTGGCAATAGAGATGCTACTATATAAAGGAACCAAAGGCAAGCCTTGAATTCCAACAATTAATCAAGAGATTAAGAAGCTCTCTCTCTCTCTCCCTTATTCTCTCTCTCTCTCTAGGGCCGGCGCCCCCCTTTTCTCTCTCTAGGGCCGACGCCACTTTCTCCCTCTAGGGCCGGCGCCATCTTCCCTAGCCGTGAGCCACCACCAAGACGAAGCGGGTCACGTCTTCTTCCTCCCTTCACGGAATCTTGATTCCGTTACTTGGTGGTTAGTTTCCATATCTCTCTCTTGATATTCTAGTTGTGTCTATGGAGAATCTAGTAGTTCTTGTTGGCACAAAACTCGTGGCTTTGCGAAGTCATCCCGAAGAGAACTCGGCGTGGACGCGAATAGAGGCGAAGCTTCCAAGGGACGCTACGGTTGGATCTCGTCCCTTACTTCGAGTTACGCGAGGTAACGAGTAAATTAGTTTACTTTCTGCAAAATTTTAATTTATGATCATGTCCACACATCATAAGGTCGCATGCTAGATACGTGGTTAAAAATAATTTAAGAAATTATTTATGCTAATTCTTCCGCTGCACGTAAATATTTTAAAATTTACGAACCCGTATCCTTGTCGACATGCACCCGGTCCCAACAGTGGTATCAGAGCCGGTTAATGTTCGACATAATCATATAATTGTTTTGCGGAAAACTTTGTCATAATCTCAATTTTGGAAAAATTTTCAATTATGGTAATTTTCCGATTATTATAAATTTTAGATTTAGGAATTTCAAAGTTTGGAAATCCTCATGAAATTTCGCAAACGTTTGAAATATCCTAGTTTCTGAAATTTTATGATAATTGAGAAAACTTCCCATCTTTGGAAACTTTCCAATTTTGGAAATTTCCTATTTTAGAAATTTTCCAATTTTGGAAATATGTAAGTTATCTTTGTACCAGAAACTTACAATTATTCTGAAAACCTATTATGAAATCTCGCAATTTTGGGCACTTTCTTTCAAGAAAGTCTAGACAAATTTATGGATAATTAATTGACAATTAAATTCAAATTGGTTTTAAATTATCAACAAAATTCTTTATTTTGGATTGAGCCTCGGGGAGCCGTCCAATTTAAAGTTAGTTGTTGTAATTTAATTTCCTAATTTTGAATGAAATTGTCATGTTTAATTTGGTTGCGCTTCAGAAGCGGACCAAATTGAATTTACGACAAATTTCTTTTCTTTGGGTATCTGAGCCTCGGGGAGCCACCCTTAGAAAACAATTTGTTGTAATTAATTAAATCCATGAATAAAATATGATTTAAGAGGTGATGCTCTTACATATTGTTGTCTCCAAAATTAATTAGGAAAATGGTTTCCTATAGAGTTTTCTTAAAAGAGATTTTCATGAAAATAATATGTGGTTGAATTAAGGGAATTGCCTCTTAATTTAATAAGATTTGATTTAGAGAAATCAAAGTCTTAAACATATTATTTCCGAAATTGATTATGACAATTTAGGAAATTGTTTCCCAAAACAATTCCTTGAATAAAGTATGAAATCAGAATTAGGAAATCCGGTTCCTAATTCAATTAATGAGACTTGATAAATTAAGTCACATACATACTTTATTAAGGAAATCGTTAGTCATGACATAATTATATGTCATGAATGTGCATAGAAAAGAAAGGATGAGACCCAAAACCCCTTACAAAATATTAAGGCTAACACCTTCCATTAATATGGTTAGAATCGGAGTTTTGTTTCTCGTTTGGGTTGATGGACACATCCATGCCCGGCTTGAACCTCAACATGTTCAAACCATGGAATTAGTTTATGAATAATATAGTTGGAGTCAGAGGTCAATCCTTAGTTTTGGTTGTTGGACACATCCAAGCCTGACTAAACGGTTGAATGAGCTCCAACCATATTAAAACTATTTCTTGATTAATGGGTCAGCCTTAAGCTTGGAGCATCGATTTGTTGTGCCACAGCCAAGGTCGATGTAAAGAGAGGTGCAGTTGGGTGCTATGTATAATGTTGCATACTTGTTAATGAGTTAACAACCCAATGATTTATTCAAACATTCTATTAGTTGATAGCATAAAGTGATAGTTACATATATGTGATATGTAATCGGTATAATTACCTACCTTCATAGCTAAGAATAACTTGATGGCCACAGCCATGGTTGTTCTTATCTATGGTTGGATATCAACCTATTTGGAGATGTTCCTACGATCTCCCAAATTGATAAAAAGGGTTATTCAATTTGAAAAATAAATAGGATTTTATTAATGTATGTTGATACATTCTTTATCATTCTTCTCACATAAGCTCAATTTGTATTTCTAGGTTAATCACTCGATCATGTCTTCTCTGAATTTGCGTTCCATTTTGGACACCAATAAACTGACCGGGCCGAACTTCATGGACTGGCTTCGAAACCTGAGGATAGTCCTCAAGGCAGAGAAGCTTGCTTATGTCATTGAAGATCAACTTCCCAACCGTCCTCCTGAGGGTGCAACTCCAGACCAGTTAGTGGCCTATCAGAAACATGTGACCGATTCTGAACTTGCGAGTTGCATCATGCTAGCCTCTATGGTACCTGAGCTGCAAAAGCAGCATGAGCATATGGATGCTTATACCATCATCTTCCATCTTCATGAGTTATTTGAAGAGCAGGCGAGATCCGAAAGGTTCGAAGTCTCCAGACTCCTCTTCACCTCTAGGATGCAGGAAGGCACTTCTGCCTCACAGTTTGTGTTAAAGATGTTGGGGTACATTGAGCGACTGAGCACACTCGGTTTTACAATGGATCATGAACTAAGTATTGACTTAATTCTGCATTGTTTGCCCAAAAGTTATTCACAATTTGTGATGAACTATCGGATGAACAAGTTAGAGACTACCATTCCTGAGTTGCTCAACCTGCTGAAGACTGTAGAGCCTTCTGTAAAGCAGGATCAAAAGACGGTACTGTTAGTTGGTTCCTCGAAGAAAGGTTCTAAGAGGAAGGCCAAAGAATAGAATAAAGGAAAGAAGAAAAATGTCAAAAAGACTGAAAAGACACCAAAAGGAACTTGCCATCATTGTGGCAAGGAGGGTCACTAGCGAAGAAACTGCAAAGTTTATCTTGAGTCCTTGAAGAAGAAGGCATCCAATGCCCCATCCTCTTCAGGTATCTTCGTTATTGAATGTCACTCTATTTCCTCAAATACCTGGGTACTTGATACTGGGTGTAGCTCACATATATGTAATGACATACAGAGGCTAAGGAATAGAAGAAGACTCGTCAAAGGAGAAGCGAATTTGCGAGTTGGAAATGGAGCAAAGATTGCTGCTGTTGCCATCGGAACATATTTGCTAAAGCTCCCCACTGGACGTGTCTTAGAATTGGATAATTGTTATTTTGTTCCTTCGTTAATAAAGAACATTGTATCTATTTCATGTTTAAATGAAAAGGGTTATCATTTAACTTTTAGTAACAATTGTTGTTACATAACTTTAAATGGCGTTCTTTATGGGAATGGAACTTTGTGCAATGGTATCTACACGTTAGATTTATCCGGCGACATTTTCAATATCGAAGTTAGCAACAAACGTGCTCGAATAGATAATCGAATAGACTCCTACACGTGGCATTGTCATCTTGGCCATGTAAGTAAGAAACGCATGACCAAATTACACCGATGTGGAATTTTGGAATCATTTGAACCCGGTTTATTTGATACATGCGAATCATGCTTAAAAGCAAGATGGCCAAATTACCCTTTTCTGGAAAAGGTAATCCAGTGGGAGAATTGCTTGGTCTAATACATACTGATGTATGTGGACCAATGTCAACTCTTGCACAAGGAGGCTATAGCTACTTCATCACCTTTATCGATGATCACTCACGATTCGGGTATGTGTTCTTAATGAAACACAAATCTGAAGCTTTTGAGAAATTCAAAGAGTTCAGAAATGAAGTAGAGAAACAGCTTGGCAAAAGTATTAAGATACTTCAATCCGATCGGGGTGGTGAATACTTAAGTCAAGAGTTTCAAGATTATCTTAGGGACAATGGGATATTGTCCCAATGGACTCCGCCGTATACACCACAGCATAATGGTGTATCTGAGAGGCGCAACTGAACCTTGATGGACATGGTTAGGTCGATGATGAATCATGCAACTCTTCCAAAATCCTTTTGGGGCTATGCACTTAAGACAGCTGTTTACTTGCTAAACAGAGTCCCGACCAAGGTAGTCTCTACTACTCCATATGAGACATGGAATAGTAAGAAACCTCACTTAACTCACGTTAAGATATGGGGTTGTCCTGCTTATGTGAAGCGGACTATATCAGACAAATTGGATGCTATGTCTGATAAATGTCTATTTATTGGATACCCTAAGGAAACGAAGGGTTACCAATTCTATCATCCCTTGGAACAAAAGGTGTTTGTTTCAAGGCATGCTGTATTTCTGGAAAAAGAATTTCTTTTACAAGAAAATAGTGGGAGTGGCATTGAACTTGATGAAGTTCAAGAAACTCCAATAGACATTACAGAGACACCTAGTCAAGACCCACAACTAATAACTCATAATGATGAGCTATCAGTTGAACCTAAAACAACACCACCTCTTCGTAGGTCTGATAGGACACGCAATATTCCAGAGAGATACGGATTTCTCATAAGTGAATCGAACGACGTGTTACTAATAAGCGATGACGAACCTATCAGTTATGAAGATGTTCTGAAATGTTCAGAAAGGGACAAATGGCTTGAAGCCATGAATTCGGAAATGAATTCCATGTACGAAAATCAAGTATGGGACTTGGTTAACCCACCTGAAGGGATTAAGCCCATAGGGTGCAAGTGGATTTTCAAGAAGAAAACCGACATAGAAGATAATGTTGTTACCTTTAAGGCTAGATTAGTGGCAAAAGGATATCGTCAGAAACAAGGAATTGATTATGACGAAACCTATTCGCCAGTAGCTATGCTTAAATCCATTCGGATGCTCCTAGCCATAGCAGCTCATTATGATTATGAGATATGGCAAATGGATGTGAAAACATCTTTTCTTAATGGAAACCTGCTTGAGAATGTATACATGATACAACCTGAAGGTTTCACATCGGTTGATAAAACCAAAGTATGCAAGCTTCGACGATCCATATATGGACTGAAGCAAGCATCCAGGAGCTGGAACATCCATTTTGATGAGACAATCAAAGAGTTTGATTTCTCACAAAATCCTAACGAACCTTGTGTGTACAAGAAGGTTAGTGGGAGTGCAGTCGTATTCCTAGTGCTATATGTCGATGACATATTGCTTATAGGAAACGATATATCAGTCTTACAGACAGTTAAAATTTGGTTGTCCAAAACTTTCTCCATGAAAGACCTGGGAGAAGCAACCTATATCCTTGGGATTAGAATCTATAGAGATAGATCAAAACGGTTGCTTGGTCTTTCACAGTCTACATATATAGACCGAGTGCTAAAAAGGTTTAGCATGTCGGAATCCAAGAAAGGTTACCTTCCCATCAGGCATGGGATCAACCTTTCAAAGTCTATGTGTCCGCACACAGAAGACGAGAGGATTTGCATGAATAAGATTCCTTATGCATCCGCGATAGGATCTATCATGTATGCTATGTTATGTACTAGGCCAGATGTATCGTATGCTCTGAGTGTCACAAGCAGATACCAGTCGGATCTAAGAATGGATCATTGGGCGGCTGTCAAGACAATCCTTAAGTACTTAAGAAGAACTAAGGATGTGTTCCTAATATATGGAGAAGGAGATATGGTAATACGTGGGTATACAGATGCCAGTTTCCAGATAGATAAGGATGACTCCAAATCCCAGTCTGGATACGTATTTACTTTGAATGGAGGCGCAATAAGTTGGAAGAGTTCCAAACAAGACACCGTAGCGGATTCTACCACGGAAGCGGAATATATCGCAGCTTCGGAAGCAGCAAAGGAACCAGTCTGGATCAAGAAGTTTGTCTCCGAACTTGGTGTGGTTCCAACCATTGATAAAGCAGTGCCGGTTTACTACGACAACAATGGAGCTATTGCACAAGCAAAGGAACCGAGGTCTCATCAGCGATCCAAACACGTGCTTCGCCGCTATCATCTGATCAGAGAGATCATAAGTAGGAATGATATACAAATTGAGAAAATTTCCATTGAAAGGAATTTAGCGGATACTTTAACTAAGGCCTTGCCTCAAAGCAAGTTTGAGGGTCATGTTAGAGCCTGTGGTATTGGATACCGTAGCGATTGGCATTAGGCCAAGTGGGAGTTTGTTAGTAATATGAGAGAAGTGTTCTAAGGCAATCGCCTTATGATTGTAAACATTTATTTTAATAAATGAAAATTCACTATTTGAGTATACATGTTTGTGTATTTGATTGGGATCTTAAACTCATTTACTGAATGTCCGCAATACAATTCACAGCATGAGAGTATTTGTGATAAATTCACAACTAGTGATTATCTCTACATGTGCAATTGTGAAGTATTGAAAATATCCCTAGTCGATGAATTGATAAAAACGGACACTATCAATTCTGTTGAGACTAGCATGGGTTATTCTCTAATCAGCTGATTCTCACTGGCTGGTGACATTGGGATGTCCGGAGATAAACATGAATGCTAGTTAAGGGAACTAGTTCATTGGAGTGACTGACTGTAAAACTTCACATGGTAGTCTATATATAGACATGTCAGTGAAGTTCTTACTGCAGCTTAAGTGCGATGTTCCTTTGACTTGCGGTGTTCAAGTCATCTTGGTCATGGAGACTTATACTTTAACATCTTAAGCAAGCATCTCCAAGGAGGTGTGGACCCAGGATGGTTGGGTATAAGCCGAAGTGCCCGAAGATGTTTGAACAGCCTACAAAGGATTCACCACTCCTTGCGAGGAGATGTATACCCAGGCCTATCATCGGATTGTTACTCAAAGCCTCTGGCCAGAGCATGTCATGTTTAGAGTATGAGTCTCTTAAATACATGAGAGTAATTAGAAATCCAAAGGACGAGAGAACGTTACTTGGGCTAGGTGTGACGTAGTCAGCCTAGTGGGGACTGACACACACAGACCATGTCCTGAACCAAGTGGGTATAAGATGGTGAAGGGAATGAGGCACGATTCATTAGAGCTGCTGAAGGGTTTCAGAATTATTTCTGAGGTCAACCGTTGATCTTTCGATTAATTGGGGGTCATGATGTACTACTAGGTGCCACTCATGATCGTTCTATAATTGGTTGATTATAGACGGCCAACATAAATCGAAAGTCTATTTAGTCACACGCACTACGAGTAATCCGAGGGATTTAAAACGAGTTAAAACTTGGATTTTTCGATCAAGAGAAATAAGTCGAATATGAATTTATCAGAGGCGCATCGGAAGCTTAAAATGGCTAAGTCTTTTGAAGGCTTATTGGGCGAATTAAATGAGTTTAATTCGCGAGGAGAATGGCTTGGTGTGGCTGGCCAAAGAGGGTGCCCACCCTCTTTGGTTTGGCCGGCCACAATAAAGAGAGAAACCAATTTAATTGGTTTAAATTATAAAATAAATCAAGCACGATTTATTTTATAAAATTATGGATAAATAAATTAATTTATATAAAGAGATTTATATAAAGAAATTTATATAAAGAAAATTGTAGAAATTTATTCTTTTTATGGAAATTAAAATGAACCATGAATTGGTTTAATTTTAATTTATAAAATCAATTATGAATTGATTTTTCCATGATAAGAAAATTTCATACAAATTTTATTCAATAATTAAAAGGAGAGATGTATTTGTTTTATTATAAAGTTAGTTATAATAAAACTTGGCATAACGGAATAATTCATAAGAAATTTATGAGATAAATTTCTTATGAAAATTTATTCGTTAATTCCGTTAAAAGGGAGACTTGGCAATGGAGAGGCTACTATATAAAGGAACCAAAGGCAAGCCTTGAATTCCAACAATTAATCAAGAGATTAAGAAGCTCTCTCTCTCTCCTTATTCTCTCCTCTCTCTCTAGGGCCGGCGCCCCCTTTCTCTCTAGGGCCGGCGCCACTTCTCCCTCTAGGGCCGGCGCCATTTTCTCCCTCTAGGGCCGGCGCCATCTTCCCTAGCCGTGAGCCACCACCAAGACGAAGCGGGTCGCGATCTTCTTCCTCCCTTCACGGAATCTTGATTCCGTTACTTGGTGGTTAGTTTCCATATCTCTCTCTTGATATTCTAGTTGTGTCTTTGGAGAATCTAGTAGTTCTGTCGGCACAAAACTCGTGGCTTTGCGAAGTCATCCCGAAGAGAACTCGGCGTGGACGCGAATAGAGGCGGAGCTTCCAAGGGACGCTACGGTTGGATCTCGTCCCTTACTTCGAGTTACGCGAGGTAACGAGTAAATTAGTTTACTTTCTGTAAAATTTTAATTTATGATCATGTCCACACATCATAAGGTCGCATGCTAGATACGTGGTTAAAAAAATTTAAGAAATTATTTATGCTAATTCTTCCGCTGCACGTAAATATTTTAAAATTTACGAACCCGTATCCTTGTCAACATGCACCCGGTCCCAACAGG